>CAXHUQ010000944.1:115000-120877 GCA_964020085.1 Micromussa lordhowensis | reverse complement strand
AATGGCTCAATGAGAAATTAAAGCCCTTGTCCCTTAATCAGTATACAGTTACTGATATTTTTGATTTCACAAAAGAGATTCACGATTTGAAGATCAACAAGGGAGAATTCTTGGTTTCGTATGATGTCTCCTCATTATTCACAAATGTGCCTCTGGACGAAACAATAGAGATCTTGGTTAACAGAGCCTTTTCGAACAACTGGTTCAATACAACTCACAACCTTGCCCTTACCAGAACGGATCTTGTTGATCTCCTAAACGTAGCCACCAAAGGCCAACTATTTCAGTTTAACGGAGCTCTTTATGAACAGACAGACGGCATTGCCATGGGGTCCCCTCTCGGGCCCTTATTAGCAAACGTCTTCATGTCATCCATCGAAGATACCCTTGAGCGACAAGGAAAACTTCCATCCTTTTACCGCCGATATGTTGATGACACGCTCACTGTAATGCCTGACTTAGCAACAGCAACTACTTTCCTGCATACCCTCAACAGCGCCCACACTTCAGTCAAATTTACCATGGAGGTGGAAAAGAACGGCAAGCTTCCTTTCCTTGGCACCGAACTAATCAACCATGCACCTCGGATTGAAACCAAGGTTTATGTTAAACCAACAAACACGGGTCTACTATTACACTACCAAAGCCATGTAGACAATTGCTACAAACGGAGCTTACTGACAACTATGCTTAATCGTGCACACCGACTATCTTCCTCCTGGACCTATTTCTCTGAAGAGTGTGATCGCCTAAAGAGAGTTTTCGCACGGCTTAAATACCCGGAACGCCTGGTAAATTCTACCATTAACACCTTCTTACAATCAAGGGTCGTTGATAAGCAGCCCACACAGACGCCCAAAGAACCAAGAGCCATTGTTCGTGTGGTCATACCTTTCAAAGATCAGGAATCAGCAAATTATGTTAAGAAAGAGCTCAAGAATCTCAGCATAAAGGTGCAGACAACTGTCCAGCCAGTATTCGTTAGCCGCAAAATTGGCCAAGATCTTAAAGTACGCGAAACCAAGCCACAGATCGTCAACCAACAAAGCGTCGTTTATCGTTTCCAATGTGACCTGTGTGATGCGGGTTATGTGGGCTATACGCGCGGACACTTGCATACACGAGTGGATGGACATAAACAAAAGGCATCTTCAATATGTAAACACTACCACGACCAACACGGCGAAGTCCCGAAAGACCTACTGAAACGTTTTAGCATTCTGAAAAAGTGTAGAACTAAGTTCGATTGTTTGGTGAACGAAATGCTTTTCATCAGAGACCAAAAACCTACTCTGAACGTGCAAAGCGATTCAATTCGCGCAAAAGTATTTGTATAATTAACATTTTTATGCTAATTTAGTATTACACCTTGCCTCAAACTCTGTAATTTTTTACTTCTCCTTGACAATGGCGTCATGATGACACCGAAACGTCGGTTTTTATCGCTAATTTTTGCTTGTCTTTGCATTTCTAAATCTTTATTGATAAGATACTTATGTTCCCAATGAAAAAATTATACTATAAGGGTCTTACCATCCGGCCGCAAGATATATGCGACAGTTGCAAACAAAACAATGGGAAACGAGTTAATGCCTTTTGCCACAAATTTCCTTGGAAATTTAACAAAGAATGTATGGGCCCAGAAGTGCTTTTACCACCCAGATATCTGGCAGTATCTCCTTTATTGTAACACCCATGTTTAATGTTTCACTTGTTTTAACGTATCTAGCATGATGCTTTCTCTGACTTCTCCAGGCAAAGTCGTTCGCCTTATCTAAACAATTACCTCAGCAACAATCGGTCTTTAAAGATCGGCTTTTTGCTGAAACTACACGTAATAACTGCGATAGACCTAAGCTGCGAATGTAGAGATTGATAACTCCGCTTCTCGCAGTTCTTGCACTTAACCTTTGATAGACTATTTGAAAGAATTGCCGCAAAAAAGTTGTCAAAAAAATTAATCAAAAACCGTTGTCGAGTGGCAAATTAACAGCACGGTGATCTTCACTGTAATAAATTGACCGTGATTATATGCAATCCACTGTTATTTAAATACGTTTCAGCATGCGCAGGATATTCGTTGTTAGCTGTGGAATTCCTATTTTTCTAACTCTGTATGTTTCGAACATCGCGCATTCGAAGCAGTTGTTTTTCAGTTGTTCCCTTTGCACAAGTAAATTCACCCCCCCCCCCCCATTTTTCGAGCCTCCCGATTTTTTGAACCTATTTCCGTTTCCCCAGGTGGTTTTAATCGGATCGGATTCCAATCAGATTTGTCAGATTTAGCGGGTTGCCGGTGTTAGATTGGCCAGAGGTCGCTATTATTGACGCTGACCACAAGGATCGCGGCCTCTGGGGACGAAATAAACTCGTAGTTGGTCAACTTACAGTGGCTTCGTAGCTCTTTGGTAGGGCATTACATTGTAATGTAATCGCAAAGGGTAAGGATCCGAGCCTCATTGGAAGCTAAATTGTTTTCGCGCTTTCGCATCAACTATTAAGTTTCCATTATTTTTCCTTCTTTATTACACCACTAACTTATTTCACGACTATAATCAACGAATCCGACTGTTATGGTGCGTGTCCAATATTTTCTTTTTTTCTGGACCGTGCACTGTACAGAATGGTCTTGTAGTTTGATGACTCACTTTTGTAAAAAAAATTAACATACATGAAAAGTATACAACCAACTTATTTTTCTTCCTTCTTTTAGGAAGACATAGGAGGGTGTAAAACTTTTTTTTTCAATGAGAAATTCGCGGCTGAAGATTATGATTATGTTTTCCAGCCCGTCATTGCTGGATTCTCTTTTTTTAAACATTTTAAGTGATAATATGTTATTATCCAAGCTCGCTCAGCCCCTCTTACTGGGTGAATATCGCCCCTTGCGCTTGACTCCTAAGTTAATATACAAGTTTGTTTTCCCAAGATAAAGCTTAAAAAATACTATAAGTTAGTCACTTTTTAACTGCAAAGGTAGAAGAAAACAGTATGTTGTCAAAATAAAAATTGCTGTTAAAGTGGCGGCGGTGAGGTGTTAAACTCTCAGTTAAAAGCTTAATGAAATAATTCATAAACCATTCTAATATCTTAGTGACAAAGTTCTACTTTTAAAAAAACGTGCGCAAAATTGGGTGTGAACTTTGGCTTTATTTGTTTTTTAATGTACACCGTTTTAACCAACTACTACTTGCTAGATTAAGTTGAAATCAGTGATATGATATATATCTGCGCTTCGCTGAAAATTTTGGCCAAATCAGTGATACATACATGTAATATTTATTTGATTCATTGACTACATTACCTGTAAAAAAAAATCGGACGATTTTAAATTTTGACAAAAAAAGTGGCTGAAAATAAAACCGTCCGAAACTTTTAAGCGCCCGAAATACTTACAGTTTATTATATCTCTCAGTTAGTACGCGCGCTGTGATTGGTCAAGTTAGCGGGCCGTATTCTACTGTACGACACGCTAAAATTTGAAGCTGCTTTTGTTGCCAAAATGTTTCTTGATTTATCGCCAAGCGTTCTTAACTTTTCTAGCAAGTAAAAGTTTAAAACTTTCTTTACTTCTGAATTTGTGCATTAAAACCTGCTAACGACTTAAGAGTCAATTAACGATGGGGAAAAAACTCGGTCCGTAACTTACAGTACGGCCCTCGAACTCGGTTATAAAACGTTTTATACTGTACTGTACTAGAGCGAACTCTAGTCGAGACACTGCTTGAGATACGTAAAGGCTTGATAGCAGTGCACAGATGTTGTTTCAAGCTAAAACGTGTTATGTAGGCGTATATTTACGTTAGCTATGTTTCAGCAAAGATTCCGAAATTTTTATCCGAAATTTGTCTGAAGTAAGATAAAAAGTGTCCGAAAATTCAACGTCAGAAATAAAACGTCCGAAAACTTTGCAAGTAATGGGTCTGTTATAGTTTAACACAGGCCTTCTATCTAGAGTTGATTGGAAGTCCATTATTTTTTTTGTGTGTCTCCTTTTTTTTTTCAATGGCTGACAGCAGATGCCGACGTTTACTCTTGTAATGAAAGCTAATAACTCTTTAACTATTGTTTTGATTGACATATGACCTCATGGGCATAGTTAACAAAAATAAATTATATCCTTCAGTACTAGTTTCAATGATCAAAATTGTAACTCAGAGATGCAGGTCATTGTTTTTCAATGGCAATATTGTATGCGTGCTGGGTTAAGCTTTTTTCTGGGTTCCTTAATATTTACATGCTGACAATGAAACACTTCAAATTGAAAAATGATGACGTTTTAACTGAAAAAAACTAGATTTCATTAGGTCTTTATGATCAAAAAAGAGTGTTTCGATAATTAATGAAACTTGTCTGTAGAGTAGTTATGGGGGTAAGTTTCTAAAGAAACTGTGGTGCTGCGTCGGTGGGGAATCTCTTTCACATAATCAACTCAAATGTATCTTGCAGAGTAGTTAAATTACTCTTTAGGATGTTATACATGTTGCGAAAGGTTAGTTTGTGTTGAAGTGTGCTTACATGTATATATGTTAATATAAAATTTTCAATATTTCCAGTTCTTCATATCACCTTATTTACTCAGTATCTTTGAAAACCAAGACTAAACAAAAACTCAATATTTACCCGGAGCTTGTCACGAAGAATGAGTTAAATAAGTTAATTTGAAATGACAAAACTAAGTTACCAAACGTCGGACAAAGAAGCTGAAACAAAAGGCCTTCAGCCAGGCTTTGTTAGATTCAATTCGACCTTGCAAGCCAGTTCGCCAGGACAATTTATACAGCTGACTGGAGCTGTGTTTGAATAAAACGTATTTTGCTGTAGGATAGCAGTTTTATTCAAACAAATGGCGGGACAACTGTTGCACAAAGCTAACATGCCAAAATTATTCTCCGGCCAATTTCAACATGGAATGAATAGAACAACAAACGCAATTGTTATCAAGCAAACTAAACAAACAGCCATTTTTTGACCGGATTTAAATCTCTTCCACATGTAATTGGTTTCCTATTTGTGTGTAACCTAGCCCCAAATTGACTTCCACGTCGATTAGACACGATCACAGTTGGACAGTCAATTTACCGCACTCCTGATTCTATTCTTCATCAGTTATTTCAACTCTAATGCAGTAAGCATGTCCAACATTGTATTAATCTTGTTTTTCTTCACTGCGTGGAACTACTGGTAAGTACAAAATATAAGATCATGACTTTCTCTTAAAAAACAAATTTCTCTCTTAAGAACAGTTCCACTTAACAAACTGCGCATAGCCGCTGCGAAGATAATTACGTTCGCGTATAGAACTGAAGTTTTAATAAAATTAATAAAGCTGCAAAGGACCGTTCTATTCCAAAATACAGCATTGAAAATTATTAGTTTTTAGGATGTTCTTGGTGCGAATAGCACCAGAGTTAAGTTTTATGAAAGGAAAATGGACTAATTCATTTACTATAAGGCTAGTAATTGTCATGATGTTTTGGTTTTATTCGTTTGAGTAACCCGACTATTGCTTTTAAGGTTTCATGAACTTCTTTTATACAGAGTATTTTGCAAAGGTCTACATTGGTCTCGCGTTTTTTTAACAATAGAACAGATTTTTCGGCGCTGAAATAGCTTAGTCCAGAAAAGACGACATGTATCTCATAAAATAGAGCTTATTTGATTAAATTGAAAGCTTGATGGCCGAGTTCTTAATAGTCCTTTTGTTCTAGCTAGTTTGAGCAAAGGATAGCTCTGGTTGCTTAAATACGTTTCGCTAGCGTTTTAGATTTGTTCGTTTCTTTTCGGGTATTGAAAAATTAGAAAAAAATTTTCTCATTCTGTTTTCCTTTCAACAGTTTAACAGAAGCTGGAGATGGAGGTAAGTTTATTCATCTT
>CAXHUQ010000944.1:107500-112500 GCA_964020085.1 Micromussa lordhowensis | reverse complement strand
AACGTAAAAAATTTACAAAGAAATGTAGTGAAATCCGGACAAATCCGGACAACGTAAATGCCTGTATCTTCATAAAAAGCTATTTTTTCTGTAATTAAATCTTGCAACTCTTTTTTTTCTTTTCTTTATTTTTTCCTCAGCCATGTGCAGGATGAAAACAAAAGACAACAAGTGTTGCGTGTTTCCTTTTGTTTACAGAGGAAAATCTTACGACTCGTGCATCAAAGCGAGGGCTAACAGTTTTTGGTGCTCTCTATCGCCAAGCTATGACGACGATAGAAAATATGGCTACTGCAAAGGTACTCTTTTTAACGTATACAAAAAACAGGCTATCAAACTCTTTGTTAGAATGTAACCTGCATGACAGTTGATTTTACAATGCCATAATCCAAGTCTCGATTGCTGGGAAACTTATGAGAACAGAAAACATTTGAATTTGGGAGTTGAGATGGGAAGGTTCTGCTGCTCGCGGTACCTAGCACATTTCAGTTTTGGGTCGAAAGCGGTTGGGTAAAGACATCAAGACATCTGCACCCTATGACCATCACGCTAATCTTTGCTTCAAATTAAGAAAAGCTGTAGTGACCAACAGAACGATTGTGTGTGTTTTTCTGTACAATAACAAATGTTCGTGTGTGGTGCTAACAGGGATGGAAGGTTTGATTACCGGGGATGATCAGGCATGGGTCTACGCCAATGGAAGATACCTGGGAAATGACAATGGAAGATGGGATGTTCCTGTGAGGTAAGAAAATAACTTGTGTAAGGGTAAGGTCTGCATACGAGCCAAGTGGTTCATCAGGCCGGAGCTTATCCCGGTTTCTGTAGCAGGAAGTGACTTTGTACCCCCTCTCCCTGTGGTAAATCCCAGCATTAAATTCGCTAGTACCCATTTGTACACCTGGGTGGAGAAGGGCAATGTGAGAGTCAAGTGTCTTGCGCAAAAACACAATGTCCCAGGCCAGTGCTCGAACCCGGATCGCTCGATCCAGAGACGAGTGCACTAACCATGAGGCCACTGCCTCCAAAAGAACTGTAAAAAAGAACTGAGGATCTGTAATGAAGAAATGGCCATTCAGTGCTTTGAGGTCTTCTTCCCAATATGATTAGTTGTGTTCACATTTCAAATGCAGTTCTTCAGTCTGAAATAAATTTCTTACAGCTTCTACTTCCCTGCAAATATTCAAGTCGTTGCCATCTATGTAAAAAACAGTGGAGGCCCTTCAGGACTCATCGCTTCGTTCGCAAACGGCGTCGTAACTGATAACAAATGGAAGTGCACAACTCAAGCCACAAGAAACTGGCAAACCACTGGGTTTGACGATAGCAAATGGCCAGCGGCCACAATTCACAGCGGTAACAGTGGCCAGTTCAGGGTCAATAGAGTGCCATCGAATGCTAAATGGATTGGTCCAAACTATCGAAATGCTGGGGCTTTTTATTGTAGAAGACACATGACTTACTTTGGAGAGACGCCATCAGCTGGTGGAAGTAGGTCACTTTTCAACCTTAGAGTAATTTGTCCTTTCATATGCAAAAATACGTTTAACCTGCAGCGAGGCACCTTTAAGGTGGCTCAAAACAGACTAACAGTTTCCAGCACTTTCCAAGACTTACACTTTGATGGGTCATTATAACCAATCAGTTGATACTGCAAAACCTGCTCAATCATTGTTTGACACGCTGACAAAATAGGTTACATTAGCAACAGTAGGGCCTTCTAAAAACACCCCACACAACTTTTGTATCAAAAACCTGCTCAATCATTGTTTGACACGTTGACAAAATAGGTTAAATTAGCAACAGTAGGGCCTTCTAAAACACCCCACGCAACTTTTGTATCAAAAACCTGCTCAATCATTGTTTGACACGTTGACAAAATAGGTTACATTAGCAACAGTAGGGCCTTCTAAAACACCCCACGCAACTTTTGTATCAAAAACCTGCTCAATCATTGTATCGAAAACCTGCTCAATCATTGTTTGACACGTTGACAAAATAGGTTACATTAGCAACAGTAGGGCCTTCTAAAAACACCCCACGCAACTTTTGTATCAAAAACCTGCTCAATCATTGTATCAAAAACCTGCTCAATCATTGTTTGACACGTTGACAAAATAGGTTACATTAGCAACAGTAGGGCCTTCTAAAACACCCCACGCAACTTTTGGCAAAGATTAAAAGCCTTTCTGTGCAAATGGTTCAGAGCTTCCTTAACTATCAAAACTAGAGGCCATTAGGCCAACACTCAATTCCAGTTTCCGTTTTATTGTTGTGTTTTAAAGCTTAATTCAGTACCAGGAAACGAAAAACCTATTTCAATCAACATGTGTAGCTATAGCTCGTTTCGAAACGGTTTTTTTATTCCGGTTACAAATCCCTTCGGATATAAATCCATCAGTCTAAAAGCAATTACGAAGTCGTATAAGCGCAGAGCTTATCATTAATCAGCAGTATTCGTTTCCCTTTGTACAATATAGGTTGTGACAAGCCTCTTGGTCTACAAAGTGGTTGGGTGAAAAACAGTCAAATCAGAGCTTCATCCATTTGGAGCAAAACACATGCTGCATGGAGGGGAAGACTACACATGCCAAGACAATACAGTTACCCCGGTGCGTGGGTCGCAAAGAGCAGCAATGTCTACCAGTGGATTGAGGTTAGGGAGAGAGATAGCGGGTTGATAGCAGTAAATCGGAAACCGAAATCGTCCAGTCAGGACCACAACGGAGTCAAAAGCTGGCGCAACTTTCCACATTGAGTTCTCTTGCGGCTTCCGTCGTTTCGCCAGCCCCAACTTTCTCGCCGAATAACGATGACTCCCTAGCAATTCAGATATTTTGTGAGTGTGTCAGCACTATCATCGGGACCCAAAAAGTTTCTCTCATTTTGATTGAGAATAAATTTCCATGAGTTAAAGTGCGGTCAGGCTGTGTGCAGCAGAGTCCGTGGTTGTACACTGAATTGAGTCTAGTTTTACCACTTGCTGACACAACGTCACCAAGGTTAATTGCATATTATTAGACTAAAGTCATACAAGCCATAGCTGATATAATTTCAAAACTTATCAAAGTTCTTAATTTCATTTGCTGGAGTCTTGCTGGATGAGCTAATTATCTGAGGTGGAGACGTGTACCTTAGGCCGACACATCCGCATAGGAAAATGTTTACATAGTTTGGAAATGGCGTCTTGTACTATTGAAGGAAGGTTTGTGTAATTACATCGAAACAGACCACTAAGTGCAGAATTATTTGAAAAAAAAAACGCGAAAGTTATTTTAATTCACTGTGCCTCAACCTTTAAAAGTTACCGTCATAATTGATAAAAAAATTTGCTGCAAACATTTTAAACACGGCCTTCGGTCTACAGATTTAGCTAGACGCGCTTTCTTCTCAGGCGGAACACAATACTATTCATTATAATAAAGTTTCCATATAACGCGCGCTCTGATTGGCTGAAACAGCGTGCTTTATCAGAGAACAGAGCACGGGTTGATGACGGTAAGCTGGCTTCTTCAAATTTTTGCTTCGGAATTTTGACAAATTTGACCCAAATTAAACATCCCCTGTGGCTCAGACAAATGCAGTGGAAACGAGCTATCTGTCTGCAGTAAATATAGCTGAAGGGAGACCATTGTCATAAACAACAGAAGTGCTAAAACTGTACTAAAATAACAAGTTTTGCTAGATTCCGACAAAACACGCAACGAAATAAACAATTTCTCATTCTCAACCTAGCGAATGCTTCGATTAAAGACATTACGAAGGCAGAAATTAAAAGTAAAACAACGACAGAAAACACCAACTGAGCTTTCTATTTACGATGAGAAGCTTTAATTTTGTAAAAATGCTCAAACAACACTTACATGCAGCGTAGTAACGCTCGTTTGCTAACTGGCGATCTCCGGTCATCTCGGCAAAGTGAACCTCAACAATTTCGTATCATCGCTCACTCGACGAGTGATCAGTTGAAAGGTGGCTCTGATATTCTCCTTTACTCGGAGTAGAACCAGTGGAAGCAGTCTAGTCTTTCCAACTTTGACCCCAGTTCGTGCAATCTTGTTGCAAGCGGCTGCAAGCCGTAAACAACTGTACTGCGCTCCTTGGCAGCTCGTTTCAAATACAACTCAGCATTCGCGAGTTTTGAGCTCCTTGTTTCTTAATTTCCATTTGAAACGACGCAGGTTTTTATGAGCCACAATGCGGCCGGATTCCTTTGTAGTAGAAACCTTAGATTCTTATTTAAGGATTAAATACAGGCATCGTTCTTCTCCTGCAAGGTAAACCAACTCGATACTGAAAGCTTAGCAGACGTTCAGTTTGTGATTGACAGCTGTCGTCTCGTTAGCCAATCAAAGTTTTTGAACAGTTCTACCAAGGACTGTGATTGGCTTGTTTTAGCGTGCTTTATCAGAGAATAGAGAACGGCTGACGCCACTTTTCCCCGTTTGGAAAAATAAAGTTTGGCTTGAAAATTCAGCCGAATGCGTGGAGAATTTGTTGCATTCTTTATCATAAAACAATTAAAGAAGCCTCGACTGTGCTCTGTTCTGTTGTAAAGCACTTAGGAAGCGGTAGAGCACTCAAGAAGTAGGGAAAAACACTCGACTACGTCTCGTGTTTTCCCCTACACTTCTTTCGTGCTCTACCGCTTCCTGCGTGCTTTACAACAGAACAGAGCACAGTCGAGGCTTCTTTATTTGTTAAATACTACTACTAGAAGAGTATGTAAGAAATACCATAAATACTAACCTCTTATACAACTAAGTATTGCTTTCAATAACCGTCAGTACAACAGAATAACTGAATACTATTCAGCTTGAAGCTGAAACTTTAAAAGGTAAAGTCTATATTTAAACTAAACGAAAATGCAAAACGTGCGGATGTTCGTGTATAATTTCCCCCTTTGTGAAATAAATAATTTAACGTGTTCTTCAATTTGGCCAAATGGTGAATTGAAATATTTTTGGAAAAATGGGAAAAACTGGAGAATCTGCTCTTGT
>CAXHUQ010000944.1:87500-102500 GCA_964020085.1 Micromussa lordhowensis | reverse complement strand
CAAATCCATGAGTAGCTCAGCATAAAAAAAAAATAACAAATTCTTGGTGAGGTTGATAAATCGATCATCTTCCATACCCCAGCTTCTTGACCTAATTTATTGAATGATTACGATTTTTAATTTTTGATGGCGTGACACTTTGTTTAGAATCTGGTAAAACACGACATTTTGTTTTTATCATATTTATAATTTACTTTAATATATCATAGATGACAAATTACTCCTAAATTTTGACGCGAAATTTCAGCAGCATTAATTCGTAATTTTACATGTGAAATTACAAAATTGCCATGGCAACGTTAGGCGCGAAATTTCTCGATACAATAAACAAGTCAAAACCCAGGATTGTAAACGTAATTTGCCACCTGTGGTATTAAAAGATAATCAACTGCTACACTCTTGAAATTAAGAAGTAATTTTACTTGCGTTTTGTCAAAATGCTTTTATTTTAAATCAGTATTATTTTGACCACCCTGCGGGCAGAGCCTCTTTTCTCTCTTTTGTGAGCGGACATGAGACGAAAAAAGTAGAAAGTATATGTACCGTAAGAAAAGGCTCTGCTTGCAAGGTGTGTTTTGACAAAACACACGTGAAATTATTTCCAAATTTCACTCGCCACCATTTGATTGCCCATACTAATTTACTGCCAGCTAATACTGTAACTTAGTCCGCAGTTAACTGAGATAAATCCTTTGCAGTTTGCAAGGTTGACGTGGGTATATTAATGGACGGGTCTGGTAGCGTTGGTGATGACGAATTTACAAAAGAGAAGAACTTTGTGACGGCTTTGGCTGGTCATTTTCAGTTCGGTCCCAGTGCCGCGCAGTTTGGCGTAATCACCTACAGCACAAAAGTACGGCTGCATATCACCCTTAATAGATACCGCGACCTTGCTTCCTTTCAAGGCGGAGTCAGTGCAATACCATATACCGGTATAACAGTGTTAAAGAATGATTTGTACTTAAATAGATTCATCTCTGCAATTGTAACTTTGTAATTTCAACCCTTTTCTTGGTAATGGCAAAAAAGTAAAATGTGAATTGTGTATGACCGACACTAATGCATTGAAAAGAAAACTGAGTGATAAGCAATTAAATGTGAGTAGCTAGTTACCAGAGATCTGAGTCTGTTTTGTTTCCTTTCCTATTTTCCTTCCTCGTTTTTTAACTTTAACCCTTGGATCTCTGGGTTATAATCATCTAATTTCCTAAATAACGAAAATCACCCCGTCTAAGAAATGCTTAGAGATTTACTCCTAAATTCTCCAAAGCAACATTAAAAGAAATATGTGAACATCAGTAAGAAGAACTATAACATTACTAAGCTTTGATCTTTGGATTAAATGGTCTTATTGTCTCTTGGTCTGTAGGTGGATGGACGAATACTGGAGCTGCATTGAACCTGGCTCACTCTCAACTGTTTGCCTCTTGGAAAGGTGCACGTGCAAATGTTGCCCAGGTAACGCGTTCATCCAAGTGTTTGTAACCGCTTTAAATAAGATGTGATGCTTATTTCTTTTTCAACTCCAGGTATTAGTTATTATCACAGACGGAGAAAGCACAGGAGGAATGCGCACTTTGAGAGACCCAATCAAGAAGCTGAAAGGATCTCGAGTGAACATCATTTCCATTGGCGTGGGTCGTGCCACAAATAAATACGAATTGAACTTCATGGCTTCCTCCCCTATTAACACGCACGTGTTCTCAGTCAATAATATGGATCAGTTAAATGTTCTGATTGGCTCTATCACTTCATCATCGTGTTCGAGTAAGTTTTGACAAAGACAAGTTTTGTTTGCTTGATTGATTAATTGATTGATTGATTGATTGATTGATTGATTGATTGCCAGTAATTGAATTGATTTATTGCCAGTGAAAAGAATGATGACTATTATTTCGCAGCGTATAATTGCCGTTATGTGACTTGTGACTATCATCAGTGGAGTTCATGGTCAGCTTCATGTGGAGTCGCAATGACACGTACCCGGGGATTGTCGAAGGTCAACGAACATTTCATCAAACGTCAGGGAGGCTGCTCTGGACTCAAAGTCACGTGCGACAAACAGGAGACTGAAACCAAGACAACAAACTGTGAGTTAATTTTAGCATTTTTGCCCTTATTCGCGTAGCTCGGGGTAACATAAATCAAGATTTTTAACACCACCTTCAATTTCGAACGAACGTAGTAAAACGTTTAGCATGTTTAGCTAATAACACAGCTGACATAAGTCAGTTAAAAGTTATATCAGATAGTAAGTTATATCAGATAGTTGGCCGGTTTGACACTTCCTGTACCTTACTATGCACAGATATCGCCCCTACCTACAAAACATTACTTAAATGTTACGACGCTGTTTTTATTTCTGCTGGTTTCTGCCCCCGTGGGAATCTTGTTCCCCTCCCCCTTCCTTATTTTTCCTCGCCCGAGTTCACGCCCCCGTTACTGCTTCCAAGGTAACTGCCCCCCACCTCCGAAAATAAAGGAAACTTACTTCTTCCACTCAACTGATATTAAGAACCCCCTTGAATGCAGCCAGATTTTTGTGCCCGTTGGTGGAGGGATTAACGGGGTTCCACTGTATACTCTTAGCCCGTCACACAAAAACTGAATTAATACTCGATATTTGATTGGACGTGCTTGATAGGTCCTTGTGTCAGTGTCACGTGCTCTTGGAACTCATGGGGCAGTTGGTCTTCTACCTGTGGAAAAATGTCACGCCAGCGTACCAACAAGGTCACGCAATCCATCATCAATAGACCCAATTGCAACGGACTGCAGTCAACGTGTTCCAAACCGGAAGTACAATCTCTATATGTCTCTTGTAAGTAACTAACAATCTACAATGATGCGTGGATTTATAATGACATGTTCCTTGGCAGTCTCATGTTCCTTGAACATGAATAGAGGAAAACAATGACTTTCATACCTCCCCCACTAGTCTTCATCCAGTATCTTTAAGGTGGGCTATGGTTGGTGGATTTTGATCCTCCAGTTGTTAAAGTCAGGAGTTAACTATAGACCGAGCTAAGTTTCTAATCTACTGAAGAACATACAGATTTACAAATTATGGCAAAGGTTGAGCAGTAATTAAAATAAAAGTGTGATGTGTTAACGTAAAGATATGCAGACGGCATACATGAACAGTTGCTGAAAAATCATAGAAACTGAAACTGCTTCACTGACAGTTAGAAACTTCCAGGAACATTATTTGCAGTTATGGTGATTGACGATAGCAATTTATTCTAGTTTTAAAAGGAGGCCAAAACAATGACACATCCTTCTTACTTAGTTCTCTGTGGAGGACTTGTAACCAAAACCCATAAAATACAAAATGCAATACAATGCTATATTTAACTTGGAACATACGCTTAGCGATATGGTGTATCATAAAATGAAAAACTGCACCAGCCACTAAACAGATATGGCACCAAAAATAAATAAATAAAAGAAAACTATTTAGTAAAAATATATAAAACTAATTACAGTTAAAAAAATCAAGCTATCACAGAATAATGCTCTACTGTACAGTACTCTAGTATTTGTATAAGTAATGTTCTGCAACTTTGGCTATGAAGCTTATGGGACCGTGTTATTAAAAGCGTTTAGGGATGAACTTTTGGTTTGATTGTTTGCAGGTTGTAAGGGTGAATTGGGGATCTTAATGGACGAATCAGGTAGCATCAATAATAAAGACTTCGAGGAAGAAAAACAATTCATCATAGATCTGGCAAACGGCTTCACTAATTTTGGTCCGAACGGAATGCAGATGGCTCTCATATCCTACAGCACCAATGCTGATCTCGATATCAAGCTTAATCAGTACCCTAACAAGATGCAGTTCATAAACGCTGTACGAAAAATCAAACAGTTTAGTAAGTGCGTTGTTAGTACTTGTTCCCTTTAAAGGAAACGTCCATCTCGGCCGCTGTTATACTGTAATCACTTCACAGGTAGACTACCAACAAACTAACTCCCACCCCCAAGGGGTTACTCCTAGAAAAAGAGGACCGGGTTTTTCAAAAGAACCCCTGAGAGGTACCAAGATCCTTTTTTGTTGGTGTGGCTTGAACATTTTTCACCCCTAAGAGGTACCAATTCTAAAACAACGCATTATCTCCTGTCATGTTTTCTTCGGCTGAATACCCTAAAACTCTCTCACTGCACCTATCAATGTCAAGCCCGAGGGGTGGGGGGTCGGGCAACCCACGGGAATTTGACTGTGGCGTATATCCCCAGGGTGCGGATTTTGATCGGACATCATGCAATTTTATAGCGGAGCTCCGGCGGCCGAAGGCCGCCAAGCGGAGCCCCATACCCATATTAGGAAACTGAAGGGAACCCATGAACTGATTTTCTCATGTGTATCATGGCTAGCGGTATTGCTCGTGGGCGCGTACGCACGACGACGACGACGACGACGGCGACGGTGGTGGAGTCGCGCAACATGGCGGCCACAATTGACACGTAAACCAAAACGAGGCTTCAGTTTTCGCGGGCTTTCCTTGTAGGTTGACAGAGCACATGTACCCTTGGTTTAAAGCGTCCTTTGGACATCCATGTTGCAGTCAATTGACACCTGTCAAAACAAGGAATCCGCTGACCAGTATCACGTGACCATATCGCGGGCTCAAGTTCAGGGCTCATCGAGGTCACGTGTTTTTTTAAAGTTGACCGCTGCCCAAGTGCTGCTTTTTTCGATTAGATCGCGGGCTCATGTCAGGATTAACTTGCTGTAAACAGCGTAGGGTTGGTAGGAAGCCGGTTAACGCTAACCCAGGATTAAAATTTAACCGAATTATAACCTTTTCTTTTGTGCAAAGTTTTTTCACTGCTTTTGTTTTGCGTATTTTGCTTTCATTAAAATTCAAAACACAAAAACAATATACAGAAAATCTCACCGCAAAGTTACAAAACTCAAATCAAAATTCTACTTTATCCTCGGCTAGTTTGATCGGGCTCTGAACAACCCGGCCCAGGAGCTACGCTTTTAGGCTGGCCTAAATCTATATATTATAGTAGAAGAGAAGTAAACCATTTGTTTCTGCTAATTGTGACAATTCTTTTTTGCCCGGGGGTGGGGATTTTGATAATTTTTTTTTAGAAAATGTCAAAATCCCCACCCTATGCCCGACCCCCCCCCCCCCCCATCGCCCTCGGGCTTGATACTGATAGGTGCACCCATATTGTACCTCAGAAGCTCGGTGGTCCTTTTGAGGCTGACCACCCTACCCCACTTTTTAGCCCCTTTAACGTACGACGAGCACCCCCCGTTCTTTTTATATGGGTGTCCTTCCCTGGGATCCCACAATGCATCAGTGTAATAAAGATGGTGGTTAGCTTCAACCAAAAGGATAGGAAGAACCAGATTTGTCATCGGGGCTGGTGTGTTTGCAAGAAATTGATAAAGAAATCTTTGAACCATAGTTTATAGAAGGAAATGGTTATGAAGCCCGGCAAACATCAAAGGAGCAAACAAAGATGCCAAGATGTTGGAAGGTTCACGACTGTGTACAATCTTTTGTTTTTCTCTGATTCACAATGCATAAATTATAGGCAATCAAAACGTTCCTATTGGTTAGTTCCTCAGTCAGAAGTAAACAACTGTTGTGTTCTGTGCGCGGTCAAGGCCGAAAAAAGTGGACAAAAACCTACAACAAAGAAGTTTGTCTGATTTCATAACAACTCCCCTTTGTTAACTTTGTTTGAGCAAAACATTTTTAAACTCAAATTATGGTAGTAGCCCATTACTAGGAGCGTGACTACCCCATATTCCTGTTACGGTGTTTTCACAGACCGATCTATTTTTAGTTTTTGAATTTACCGCAGATTCAAACCCCTGCAGGAGCCTCAATGACCAATTACGAGCACCGACAAAATGTTTAACTAACGTCATCATTAAACCGGAAGATTAAAAAGAAAAACCGCCATATATCCTTACCGATGCGCGTTCATGTAAACCGGAACTGACCAATTTCGCGGGAAAAGAAACCTAAAAATAGATCAGTCTGTACAAATGCCGTGACACAGGCTTAGTATTGGAGTTACGCGCTCCTAATGATGGGCTCCTGTGGATGTATAAGGTCGGTTTGTTATTTTTTTCAACAGGGGGTTGGACATTCACTAACAAAGCTCTTATCGCCGCCAACAATCAACTTTTCCAAAAAGCAAATGGAGCTCGACCTGGTGTTTCAAAGGTTTGTTACATTAAAAGAAAGCAAAACGCCATTTATGGCTGCATGTATGTTAACACTCAGTTGATGCCCGAGCACGGTGCCCGAGTATGAATCTCGCAGGGAACTAATGTGAACACATCTTTTTTCCAAGTACTCACAGTATCCGTGCCGGGAAAGAGGCATCAACCTTTTACTCGGGCACTAAATGGTACTTGGAGTTACCAGAGGCTGCGTTCACACTTGGTGCCCGAGCACGGTGCTCGAGAACGAATCTTGATGGGCACTAATGTGAACACACCTTTTTTTCAAGTAACCACGTCAGAATTCGGGCACTGTGCCCGTGCCCGAGGACAAGGTCTCGACCTTGTACTCGGGCACTGAACTGGGGTTCAACATATCGGGTACCCAGTGTCTGAACACAGCACCATTTTGTGCCCGTGCCCGGACACTAGGGCTCGGGCACAAAGTGTGAATGCAGCCAGAGTCTGAAGATACCCAGGCACCAGTGCTAGGACACCAAGTGTGAACACAGCCTTAGAGACCTTGTGGGGGAAAAAAATGTTCAGTAAAATCGTCTCGCTGGTATTTGTAAAGCCAATTTTCAATTACTAATTTTTTCCCCACCTCAGATTCTTGTCGTTTTAACGGATGGAGTCAGCACAGGAGGAGACAAAACGCTTCGCGCTCCTCTCGAAAAACTAAAACAAAGTAACGTCAATATATTCGCCATTGGGGTCGGTAGAAATATCAACAAACAGGAGCTAGAGATGATGGCCACAGCACCTGTCAAAGAGCACGTGTTCTATGTAGCTACCATGCAGGAACTGCAAACTCTTTTGACAAATATCGGCGAATCAGCTTGCAAGAGTAAGTGCATTCCGGAGGGTGATCCTTTAGATGGGCTATAATTCAGTGGCGTAGTAAAGGGAGGGGCCGGGTGGTCTTATCCCCCCCCCCAGTTTTCCAGTTACCCCAAAAGTAAAAACAGACATGTATAAAATGTTGAAAATAAAATCTCATCTCTCAGTAGTATTACACAACTTTCCGCTGAATAACCACTATGTATCATTTCCCCAATTCATATTTGTACGTCTTTTATTTGTTTTTTATTTTTTATTTTTTACCGGCCTTAAACACTGTCACGTTATTTAAGCTTGTAATCTACAGTTACTGTGCTTGTACGAGTCTTTTGTTTATTGTTTTACCGTTGTATGATGATTCATAAAAATAACAGCCAAAAAATTAAGAATAATAATCAAACGATATACCTGACTCTGAGTCTCTAACAGGTAGAACACAATGCAAGTGCTATACTTTTTTCAATCTGCATTGCTTTGCTGAAAATTCGCGATACACATAAATTACAAATAGCTCTTGGAGAACGCTGGAAATAGCATTTCCGAACCTCTGGACTTCAAAATTTTCTAGGGGGGTACATGCCCCTTAAAATCCCACTTCAATAATAAGTTTCATTTCTTGCACCAGCCAAAGCAGTATCAAAGCACATGTCATTTCGGCTCCTTTTACGTTACAGAATACAAGTGTAGATACGTGACATGTGACTACAGCGTGTGGTCCTCGTGGTCCAGCTCGTGCGGCACTGGTATGAAGAGGAAGAGAACGCTGACCAAACAGAATGAGCACGTCGTCGAACAGCAGGGAGGCTGCTCAGGCCTGAAGACGTCATGTGACAAGGAAGAATTGGAAACTAAAGATATGGTTTGTAAGTACAATTCGAAAGTAGAGATATAAATTTGTACTGCTCGAGAACTTTATATTTTGCATTTGATCTGAAGTTAAAGTGTTATGCAATGTCTTTAATTTTCGACGGGTTTTACTCCCAGCCAATGACTCCTCGGCGTCTATCCTGGCAAGGTTTGACTACGGGTCTTCTTTATTTACTTTCAAATATTGGAAAGTGGAAAAAAACACGAGAAAGCATAGGAGTTACTAGACGCTTAGGTCAGCAGCTGGGTGGGGAATTCTAATAGAGACCTTTGGATATGTGAATTCCAGTACAATAAAATGACACACACTAAGACTAAGTGGTGTGCCTTTTATCATCGCTAGGTCAGTGCAAATATGTCACGTGCTCGTGGAATGATTGGAGCACGTGGTCGGCAACGTGCGGAGAGAGTTCCAGGCAAAGAACGAGTAAAGCAACAGAACACGTGGTCAATAAACCATCTTGTAGTGGACTGCAGACGTCATGTCCGAAACCTCAACTTGACCAAAGAACAACCAATTGTAAGTAAGATCACTGGACTCTTTTATTGTACTTTACTAGCCCTACTACGGATTGCTACTCTGTCGCACTCTGATCAGGGTTTGGTTAAGGTAGGTACAAAAACCACCTTTGCCTGGTCTTTGCTTCGGTTTTTTTTGCCCCTAGTTCACTCAAATCATATATGAAATAGTAATGATAAAATGGCGTTTCACGACCATCGCTGTTAATATATTTGCGTTTAGTTTTGAAAAAGAACTGTCCAAACAAATGAGTTTTACAGATGTTTCCGTGGCTTTAATTGCAATTTTCTTAAATTTCCTTCTGTGAAATATTTCAAAATTTTCACAGAACATCGAATTTAGAATTTCAATTGCGATAAACGTAGGGGTTGAACTAACAGTTTTTTCGTATTTTCTGCACATTGATGCCTTTTCCCCCTGTGCAAACAATAGTAAAAGTATAGGAAGCGACCTTAAACCTTCCATTTATGATTCATCTTCCAAGGTCCTTGCAAGAGTGTCAAGTGTACTTGGAAGCCATGGACGGACTGGTCAGCAACGTGCGGATTGGCGGAGAGAACACGGTCCATCGAGACCACTCAAATTGTAGTACAGCAGCCAGATTGTTCCGGTCTGCCACAGACCTGTACCCAACCACCGGAGAAGGAAACAAGGAGGACAATGTGTACATGTCAGACAGTACAGTGCGACTGGAGCGATTGGAGTGACTGGTCGGCTACTTGTGGCGCCGCCAAGCGAACCAGAACTATACAGTAAGAAAAGCTATTTATTATTTTTTTTTTGGGGGGGGGAGGGGGGATTGACTTAAAGCGAGGGCACTTGAATCATGAACACTTACATTCTTTATGCAAAATGTACCAGGTGTACCAAAACATATCAAGTACTCATGGTTCGAGTATCATATCCTTAAAGCAAGTGCGATTTCTGAAGCATGCACCAACTAGAAGTATACAGTTTTCCCCTTGAAGTGATGTTTGTTCATCACATATGAGAACCCTCCTCTTTGATATGCCTTAATGTAACTGCGTGCTGTATTTATGAGTTCATATGTGCCAAGTCATTATTTGGCTGTGTGACCGCGCGATGCGGTTCCAATGAAAGACCCACATTCCGCCCTTGCTCAGTATAGAGTCTACAGTAGCTCAGTGGTTAAAGCATCCGACTAGCTCACAGAGAGTCGTGGGTTCAAATCCCATCTGGAACTCGGATTTTGTTTTCCAAGTTTTCAGTTGATGCTATTTCTATCATTTAACATTACGTAAAACCCTTAAGGGGGGCTCGATAGTCAAAAAGACCTTTGACATGAAAATGCAACTAAATTAGACAAAACCAACATCATGACACTAGTTGCTATGAATGATGACAAACACAATGATGTTTGGGTGTCTTGTTGCCATGGTAACAGTACAAGCTTTGGTATGGTGTCTCAGAGGGTGCTTTCCTTGTAGCAGTAACTGAGAGAAAACGATAAGTCACACAGGCAAGAAACCATTTTTTGCAGACTACATTTAGATTGGTCTATGCAATCAACTAAAATGGCTGGCTGGCATTCAATACTTGCAGAGAAAAAAGTCTGGAAAGTTGAAATTTGCAAAAACAGACCTTTTTGGACAATACACAGCACCAGTGTTTTGCCTGCTGTAGCAAAAGAATTTGCCAGATAAGCATTATTTTAATTCATTGCATAGAGTGTTCATCGACCTTCAGCCTGAGGCCCAGAAAGCTGGAAATATTAAAAGCATGGAACATTAAGGATGTCCCTAGCTACCTTTTCCATGCACGTCTGAACATTCGAAACTGCATAGGGTTGAGAAAAACATTCTCCAGGCTTGGTCTTATCATTTCTGTAAGCAATTCTAGTGCAGAAGTATTTGTTTTGCACTGAAACAGTAGAGGAAAATAGATGGCAGCACTGTGCTCTTTCTCCGAAAATGTAGACAATAGATATTGCAGAAAAACTACATACCGGCTGCAAAACATTACATGGATTTCATGCAAATCTTACCTCACAAGCAAACAGTCTGGACACATCCTTCATTAACTCAGTCATTTAATCACAGGGAAATCATTACAAAACAACTCTTCTGCTTCCAACTCAACTGGAAAGTTCGGCCAAAAAAGTCCAGCAAGAGCTTAAATAGCTCCTTTTTGTCAGCAATCTCAACCAAGCAGCCAACGAGCAGAAATCTGACCGCATTGCATCCTGGGAAATTAGAGTGTTCTTTGAGCGGGAAAGACCTACCTCCAACCAAATGGATATTTTTATATAAGTCTCTGAAAGTTTTCCAGTTTTCCAGTCACTTCCACAATTGATTGAAACTTTCATATCTGCCAGTTGAAGCCTGGTGAGACAAGGCTCATTTGCTTTTTGGCCCCTTGTCCATGAATAACAAACTGCCAGTAGCTGCAATCGGGCATCTGGTCGAAGTTTGTTACATTCACAGTGCCAATAAACAGTTCTTTGGAATTGGCAAGGTTTAAGCCATCTCAGCCCTTCATGATGAGCTCTGGCACCAGCAAATGTCCCAAAATAATGAAATTTGGTCCAATTTTTGGCCCCAAATTACATTAATGCTATACACGATTCCGCCGAACCGAAAGTGAATTATAATGAGCTGAGTAAGGTCACGTGACCAGCTGCCATCATACATTAAATATGCATGCCAGACTCAGTCCCTCAACCAAAATATTTGCAGAAAAATAGAGCTTTTAAATACCCCCCTCCCCTCCTCAAGTCAGGCAAAATCTTCAGATTTTCATATATGTACTTGACCAGCGAGCCAATATTTCAACATAAATGCTATCGTTGTTTTTTTTCCTCAGGTCAACACAGACAACGGTCCAAAAAGAGAATTGTGATGGATTACCCCAAGCCTGTTCTCAACCTCCAGAAACTGAACACAGAACGAAGGACTGCGCATGTCGCACTGTGAGCTGTGACTGGGAAGAATGGTCATCGTGGTCTACAAGTTGTGGTGTCGGGACGCGCATGCGCGATATCCTAGGTAATATCTGAAAAATAACCTATACACTATACATACGAGCTTTGATTGGCAAGAGGGCCTGTACTTTGTCTTAAGCTGAGTTTAAAGACAGCGGAACGTTTGTGTAAGAGAAAGAAATAGGAAACAGCTTGTCGTTGTTTTCAATGTGGTTTGAGAAAGACTGACGAGTAAAATCGAAGAAGCCGAATATAAACATTTGTTAGCAACACGAAAATGCTTTCTGTCTCTATCTAAATTAGCGCTTTCTGTTTTAATAATCAAACATTACAAGTACGAGTTGTAATCAAATAATTTCTTAAAACTTTATTCAACAGCAACGAGGTCGGTCATTAATTGAGTGCTTAAGTATCATAAAATCAAGGTGTGCCAAATAACATGAACCGCCAAAGAAGGTTTATAAATGTTTGCTCAATTGGTCTTTGTTTAAACGAAATTTCTCACTTGTACGAAGTCTAAAAAGGGAGAGAAAAAGCAGATTAGCAGATTCAATCAAGATCGATCAAGTCATCAAATAATATAGTTACCAGAGCTTTTTTAATCTGATAAACCCTGTGCGGAACTGTTTAACACTTGACTGTGAGGAAACAAAAAAAAATTGTTCAAAATATGAGAAGAGACAGAAAAATAGGCTGTTTTCATTGTAAAGCGTGATGACTTGCATTTCATCAAATCTACAATAGACAGCGAACAATAGCTTTCTTCAATCACTTGCTCGGGCATTTCAAAAGTTACTTTCTTTCTTGCTTTTCTCCTGTAGAAACTGTAATAACAGTTAACAAGCCTAATTGTTCTGGCCTACCACAAGAGTGTACAGAGCAGCCTGAGAAGGAGTCACGTGAAGTGAAATGCGCATGCCCCACTGTGGAATGCACGTGGAATGCGTGGAGTGCGTGGTCTGCCACTTGCGGTGCTGCCTCACGAACAAGAACAATTAAAACAATTAAGGTGAGAAGAATGAGAATGAGAATGAGAATTAAGATTGAGATTGAGATTGAGATTGAGATTGAGATTGAGAATAAGGATAAGAATAATAATGGTTTATTCAAAGTGTATCTACATAAAAAGATGTGGTTCTTTAACTGTGAAGGTCTACAATACAAACTGTTTAATATTACAATAACAAGAAAAACTAAGCTATAATAAAATCTATAATAAATCTACACATGAATATAAATATGTAGAAATTAATGATGGTTTCTATGTCTTCACAAGGAAGACAGAGCCAGAGCGCGCGCCTTTAAAAACGCCTTGTAGAGTCTACAGTATGCTTTAAAATCTTTGCAATTTCTTATGTTTGCTGGCAATTCATTGAAAATCATAACTGCTGAAATAGAATAGCGTTATAATTGTCACTGGGAGAAGATAACTCAAGAGAGGGCGCCTTTTTAGGGACAGGTAGCAGCTCTAGCAAAGTCTCACAAGAATGGCTCCACACCCTTTGATAGAACAAAGAACAGAAACAATGCCCTTAGACCCAAAACAATAACGACTGTTACCCTACGATGGCAAATAGAAACCTATATAAAAGAGCTGCCACTCCTCCCACTATTTCACCCATAGCAGGCTATAGCTATTTCGAGCTATTTTTAGATTCATGGTCCGTTACTTGCAGTGCTGTCTGACTGGAGGAGGCAAAAGCATGCAGCTTTAAAAGGTTCGATATGGGTTGTTTGTCTGACTTAGAGACTATAACATCAAAGAAGGCTCTATTTTGACTTCATACAATGTTTCAATGGTTTTTTTCTTGGCCCTCTTTTCGCTCGTCTTCCGACGTCCTTTAGTTCAATTAAGTCCAGGAGCAGTTTCTGACTAAAAGATATCTCTTTCAAATTTTCGCCTCCTTAGACTACAGTACAAAAGTTGAAATGTGAAGGCCTGCCTCAGACTTGTCCTCAACCTCCAGAGACAGAACAACAAACTACAAACTGTAAATGTACAACAGTGAACTGTGAATGGGCGTTATGGTCCTCGTGGTCTACAACATGTGGAGTAGGAACTAGAACAAGACACATTGAAGGTAATGACTTGGTTATCTGTTACTTTACATTTATTGTCCTAATTGTTGTCAAGTAGAGAAAGCAAACAAAGGGCGAGGGATCAGAGTAGGTGTATGGGAGGTACAAATAAAGCAAGAGAGTACAAGTGAATTCACTGTCACGAGTGCCATCGTTCACGAAGATAAGCAGGTTTCTTTAATATCGTAAAAAGATCAGCAACACAACACACGAATAATAAGAGTTGATTCAAAAGTTTAACCACCTTATGTAGCAGCAGCATAAACAGCTTCACATGATCTTACGGCTGAATGAGTTTCCCTTGAGTGTAACACACCAGGGTTTCATACACAGAGTTAAAAGTTAGAACCACCCTCTACCGCAGATTAATGCCACATGAACGTATTGCTCAATAGCTTTCATTTGAATGGTCACACACTAGGGTTTCATCCACAGACTTAAAAGTTAGAACCACCTTGTACAGCATAATAAACAGTACCACATGAACGTACTGCTCAATAGCTTTCATTTGAATGGTCACACACTAGAGTTTCATCCACAGACTTAAAAGTTAGAACCACCTTGTACAGCATAATATGCAGTACCACATGAAAGCACTGCTCAAAAGCTTTCATTTGAATGGTCACACACTAGAGTTTCATCCACAGACTTAAAAGTTAGAACCACCTTGTACAGCATAATAAACAGTACAACATGAAAGTACTGCTCAATAGCTTTCATTTGAATGGTTACACACTAGGGTTTCATCTTCAGACTTGAAAGTTAGAACCACTTTGTACAGCATAATAAACAGTACCACATGAAAGTACTGCTCAATAGCTTTCATTTGAATGGTCACACACTAGAGTTTCATCAACAGACTTAAAAGTTAGAACCACCTTGTACTATACAGCATAATATACAGTACCACATGAAAGTACTGCTCAATAGCTTTCATTTGAATGGTCACACACTAGAGTTTCATCCACAGACTCAAAAGTTAGAACAACCTTGTGCTGCAGACTAAACAGTACCACACATGAAAGTACGGAACAGTGCCACGCGAAAGCGTTGCCGGATAGCCTTCACGCGAATGGTCACACATTCGGGTTCTATTCACAGACTTATATATCTTGTCCTTACTTGTCATAGAAACTGTTGTGGAGGTGTTCAAGCCAGACTGTAGCGGTCTCCTTCAAACTTGCCCTCAGCCACCAGAATCTGATGCTCGTGAGCTGAAATGTACGTGCCCGACTGTGAAATGTAACTGGAAAGACTGGAGTGCTTGGTCAGCGACTTGTGGCTCAGCTACCAGGACAAGGAGCATTGAGACTATTAAGGTTCGAAAATGTTTGTTAATAAAGACATTCCCATCTTTCCGCTCCTCTATCCTCAGTCAGTATAGGTAATAGTATTAATGATAGTGTAATTGAGGATTTATGTTACGAGTGATATTTAAAAATTCATCCAAAATTCGGGCGTGTGGAATTTTTTTTCAAATATCACGAGTATTGTAAATCCTTTAAAACTACGTGAGCTTTCAAAATATTATTCATTTATCATAAGACTGAGAAAATTACT
>CAXHUQ010000944.1:65000-82500 GCA_964020085.1 Micromussa lordhowensis | reverse complement strand
ATGCGCAAAAGACAAAAGCGCTGGGGTCGAGAATGCCACTTACCAAGAAGAATTCGATCCGGGGGGAAACGCCCATATCAAATGGACAGGATGCATATCAAAAGGAGTACTCTTTAAAGGAGTTTAAAAAGTAGTTTTCGTACGTCTTGAGGTGTTAAGCGGGAGCTTTCGCAGTACCTTTTAGGTTATTGATCCGACAAAAAAACATGACGGGAGATATTTGATAATTAACTTTCCAAGTAGAGGGTATTAGGAGGAATAGACTTTATCAGTAAAGTTATGCAAATGTGTTTTTTTTTTGCAATTGGTATGCAACAATTATCACTTAGTTATTTATCAACTTGAACAGTTAATGATTGTTCTTCGGAGCCTTTTTACGGGGGGGGGGGGGGAGTGGACTCCCATTTGAAAAGGACGGGAATGATCGTCGTCTCGCCTAGGGATATAAATCAAGGATTCTGGTCTTACTTAGGGTGTTGATGACGAAATGCCAAGATTTTTTGCTGTCAAAGTGTCTTTTAGGGTCCACTCCAATAAATAATAACAAAAGAAACGCTCTTTTTTCCGTTTTTAGTCTCGATGTCCGCTGTTCTCTCAAGTACAGTCCACTAGCCCGGGCTCCTTTCCTGAACAGTGGTTGGTAATCGAACCTATTCCGTTTCTAGGGGTCAAATAGAGCTCGAGCCACGCCCAGATTGGGTCTCCTTTAGGAGTTTAATTCAAATTTTTTGACGAGCATCTCCAACCTCATATGGGAGTCACGCCCGGGCTTTTTTGTTTTACAATGTTACTTCTTTGTGCGTCTTTATAATTAGTTCTTCGTTATTTTTTGTAGGTCGTTGACTTCCTTGAGAGAGATAAACATTCGGACGTACTCTGGGGAACATGAACCAATGAAATGGGGCGTGCAAACATGCATGTTAACTATGGACCACATCATATATAAACACTGTGTAACAGTGAGAACGGTTAAAATAAAGATGTGCTCTTGAAATTAACTGTGGGGTCTGTTACAATTAATATGACGTACCGGCAACCTCATTCCCAGGACGTTTTCCTTAGTGTGAAGCCTTGGAGCCAAGGCTGGCTCATAGCTGCCGGAGCTTATCCCTGTTTCTGTAGCATGAAACGGCTAGAAGTATTTCTACTTCCCCTGGACGGGATGCTAGTCCATCGCAGCTCACTCCCCCGCAATTTTGTTAGGTTTCCCCAACAAATGATAGGTACCCATTTATACACCTGGGTGGAGAGAGGCACTGTGAGAGTAAAGTGTCTTGCCCAGGAACACAACACACTGTCCCCTGCGAGGGCTCGAACCCGGACCGCTCGCTCCGGAGTCGAGCGCACTAACCATGAGGCCACCGCGCCTCCCCCTTAGAGATAAGAGAAAAGCCCTTGGGAACGAGGTCGACGTGCCAGCCAAATGGCAGGAATTGGAAAGAACTTACAGTAAGCTCGTGCAGTGGAGACCAATCATATCACACCATTGCCATGGAACTGTCCGAAAATCATGTGGCAAAACTTTGTGATTTTCTTGTGGTTTTTGTTGTTCTATGGCTTACCTGAACCCAACTCCACTCCCTTGTTTACACAAACAAAGCAGAAATGGCATAGACCACCAAATATATTTATCGGTCTTCTCAGTTACTCTTTACTTCGCGATCTTAGTTTACGAGTAGTCCATCTTTCGCTCAGTAGCTCTTAGTTCGTCGAGTGACACTATAAAAACCGTGAGATAAGATTAAAATGTCCACGCGAAAATCTGGGGACGAGAAGGCGCTTCTCGCCCTCAGTCCCCTTAAATTGATTGATTGGTGATTGATTGATTGATTGACAACTACACCTCTGTCGCGTGCACTTATTATTGTCAGGGATATAGGAACACACATAGACGGGGGGGGGGGGGGGTTTCTGTGACAACTTTTTTTTGTAGTGGCCCTTGACTCCCAAAGCCTCGCCAGGGGCCACTATAAAAAGTTGTCACAGAACGCCCCCCCCCCGTCTATGTGTGTTGGTTAAAACACAGGTTATTGTTTTGCGTCATAGAATTATTTTCTATTGAAGAAATGTGCTGTCTATATAGAAAGCAAATGGCTGCTGCAAATTTTTCGAGAGATGTTATTGAAATGTTTTATGGCTCAATCCAGGAGAATCAAAGGCTTCCAACCCCAATTAGCCCCAGCATAAGGGGTGGTTTTGAAATTGTGAGGAACAATTTCAACGAATGGCTACGCGTGTGGAAAATGCAAGTTAAAAGCGGCAACAAAGACCTGTTCAAATTTTTCCAAAAAACGAAAAATTCATTCATCAGCGTTTGCACGCATGAAGTTGACACCATGAAGAGTGTGAAAATACAATTTGGCCTTCTTGTGAGATTTTACATGATCCGTGATGAAGAACGCCAACAACTGGATCATTATTTCAATCGGATGCAGCCAGTGATCTTGAATGAACATAACATGGACATGTTGTCTCCATCGTTGAACTAGTTCGTTGACGAGGTTAAGGGCGAGATAGAGGCCTGGTCCGAAAGGGGCTCGGGATGGATAATGGACGAAATTCTGGAAGCTTTCATCAATGTAGCGCGATATCAGCCAATGCGCGGTGGGAGTTACATGCAGCTGCCCAAAAAGTTGAAAAACAAGAAAGCGGTCCTTAACATACAAAACAGGGATAACGAATGCCTGAGATGGGCAATTCGTGCAGCACTGTTTCAGCCAAGGGGTAATATGAGAAGGCCATCTAGCTACCCAACAGATGATGGCCTAAATTTTGCCGGTATTGATTTTCCAACACCGGTTTCACAGATTGACAGGCTGGAGAGGCAGAATCAAAATCTTGCGATTAATGTGTTTGGATGGGAAAAAGAGCAAGTGGTCGTGCACAGGATCAGCGAAAAAGGTGGTGAGGTCCCAAGAATCAACTTAATGTTAACAAAGCAGGGCGAAAACACGCACTACAGCCTTGTGAAAAGGCTAACAGCACTATTATATGACCAAAACAGGCATAATGAAAGCAAGCATTTCTGCGAAAGGTGCTTGCATGGCTACAAAACGAGAGATTTGCTCGAAAGGCACAAACCAGAGTGCAAAGGGCTGCTGAAAAGCCCGAAAAGAACGGACATGCCGAAACAAGGTGAAAACAAGATGACTTTCACAAACCGTCACAAGCAGATGAAAGCGCCCTATGTGGTTTATGCAGACTTTGAATGTGTGGTGAGAAAAATGCCCACATGCGAGCCAGACAACAAAAAGAGCTTCACAATGAAAACAGAGAAGCACGAGCCATGCGGCTTTTCATATTTAGTCGTGAGGAGTGATGGACAGACTTTTGGACCATACACTTACAGGGGTGAAGATGCGGTCTTCGTATTTCTGAGATGGCTTCAGAATCATGAAATAGAAATGCGAAAAGACATGGAAAACAAAAGACCGCTGGTCATGACGAATCAAGACTGGCAAAAATGCAAGAGAGCCGGAGAATGCCACATCTGCAACAAAAGCTTGCATAAAGACTTATATCTCGATTCGATGGCAGTGTATGATCCAGATTCAGAAAAATACAGCGGCCAAAGCCACAGAAGATGCTACCACCAGGCGGTAAATAATAGATACGTGCCGCACGAAAGGAGACAACCAAAAGACGCAATCGATCAATGGATCGCCAACACTCAGGAAACATGCCTGTTCTGTGCAGATCCACTGCTTGTGCCCAACTTCAAAGATTCAGTGAGAGATCACGACCACATGACAGGAAAATATCGAGGCGCTGCGCATAACGAATGCAATTTTAAGCTCAAACTGAAACCGAAAACAATGCCAATACCAGTCATATTTCACAACTTGAAAGGATACGACGGCCACCTGTTGATACAGGCGATGGCGAGGGTTCAGGGAGAAATCAAATGTATCCCGGCAAACACAGAGAAATACATCTCATTCTCACTGGGGAAACTGAGATTCATCGACAGCGTGAATTTCCTGCTGAGCAGCCTGGACAAGCTGGTGAAGGGGAGTGATGACTTCCCCATCATGAAAAAACTGATGCCAGAAGAAAACAAGCGGCAGTTGCTGCTGAAGACAGGCATCTACCCATACGAGTACATGGACTCGTTTGAAAGGTTTGGGGAAACAGAACTCCCAGAGAAAGAAAAGTTCTACTCAAGCCTGAGTGGCAAGGGAATAACAGATGAAGAGTATGGGCACGCAAAGCAGGTCTGGGAGGCATTTGGATGCAGAAATCTCGGCGACTACCACAACTGGTACGTAGCCACAGACACGCTGCTTTTAGCAGACGTGTTTGAAAACTTCAGAAAGGTTTGCCAGGAGAAATACGGGCTGGATCCGGCGCATTATTACACCACGCCGGGCTTGAGTTGGGACGCTTTGCTGAAAAAGACAGGAGCAGAGCTGGAGCTGCTGACGGACTTGGACATGCATCTGATGATCGAGCGGGGAATGAGAGGCGGCATATCAATGGCAAGCAAGAGGTACGCGAAGGCGAACAACCCGAAGGTCGAAGGATACGACCCAACCCAAACGACAAACTACATCACGTATCTTGATACCAACAACCTCTACGGATGGGCAATGAGCAGGCATCTGCCAAAGAAAAACTTCCACTGGAAACGTGTGATGCCGACAGAAGAGCAGATCATGAAAATGAGGCCTGATTCAAAGAAAGGCTGGATACTGGAAGTGGATCTTGAGTACCCCGCACACTTGCACGACGCCCACAATGACTACCCGCTGGCGCCGGAAAAGAAAGTGATCAACCCCGGGCAGATGTCGGAATACCAGCGGCGGCTGTTGGCCGACTTGGATTTAACCATGCCGGACACAGAGAAGTTGGTGCTGACTCTGGAAGACAAAGAAAAGTATGTGATCCATTACAGAAACCTGCAGTTTTATCTCAGGCAGGGCATGAGGCTGAAGAAAGTGCACCGGGTGATAGAGTTTGACCAAGAGCCGTGGATGGAGCCATACATACGGATGAACACGGAGTTTCGAAAACAGGCAAAGAGCGACTTTGAAACAGACTTCTACAAACTGATGAACAACTCGGTGTTTGGCAAGACGATGGAGAACCTGAAAAACCGTGTTGACGTGAAGATAGTGAGAGACTGGGAAAATGATAAGATCCGAAAGCTGCTGTCAAGCCCATCTTTTGACAGATTCACGATCTTTGGAAACGACATGGCAGGCATACACATGCGCAAAACAAAGCTGGTGCTGAACAAGCCCGTGTACACAGGCATGACGATTCTCGAGAACAGCAAGATATTGATGTATGACTTTTACTACAACTACTTGAAAGCCAGATACGGACACAAATGTCAGCTGGTCTACACAGACACAGACAGCCTGATCTTAGACATCCAGACAGAAGATGTTTACGAAGACATGAAGGAAAACTCATGGCTGTATGACACAAGCAACTACCCCAGAGACAATCCGCTCTACGACAACAGAAACAAAAAGGTTTTAGGCAAGATCAAAGATGAGTGCGGAGGTTTGGCGATAGAGGAAGTCGTTGCGATAAGGCCGAAGATGTACTCAGTCCTGAAAGAGGGCAAAAAAAACGAAAAGAAGGCGAAGGGCGTGAAAAAGAATGTGATCGAGAAAGAGATAACGCACGAGCACTACAAAGAAGCGCTCTTTGAAAGGAGGCAGTTCATGCACAAAATGAAAATCTTGAGGAGCGAGGGCCACGAAATGTACGGAATGTGCATGAACAAGATATCGCTATCGCCATTTGATACAAAGCGATGGATAGCAGATGACGGCACACAAACCCTGGCATACGGGCATTTCAGGCTGGGGGCAACTGTGTATTAGGCGGCACAACCAACAGCTCTTCGCGAACAAAGCCGCGCTTCGGCCCGTCAGACAAATAATAGACAGCCGGTGAATCAGGTTTAGTTTTATTTTCAACGACCTGGTAGACTTTCAAAGACCAGATCGGGTCAGTTGCTCTTTTGGTTCCGCCCTCAAGTTCGCCAGGCTGATACAAATATCTCACATTGATGAGAGGTGGAAGTTTCTTTTCGGCAAGACCAACAGGTCTGTTATATTTTGTCGGCAATAGGGGGACCGATTTTTCTTTGATAGCAACAGCGGGCTTTTTACCAATACCAATGAGACTTGTCACCTCGTTGTTCAGAGCGCCGACAACATCGGGCAGTCTTTTCACCCACTCAGTTGACCGCTTGCCTTCTTCCATAAGCATCTCCATGGCGTATTGATGGCCAAACAAACGCTCAGCAAGCGTACGATTGAAACGCTCGACAATAGCCTGATCTCTGTGAATTTCAGTGCGGCCGCGACGAATGTAAGTTTTGTGTTTTTCCATTTCTTTCGTAACCCCGCCCATAAACTCGCGTCCAGGGTCAACCTGCAGCATCTGAGGCAAAGTCAAAGGGCCGCGTTTGTAAATTGACTGGAACGCTTTCGCAACCTCTTCAGAGTCCTTCGAGGTAAGTGGCTCTGCTTCTTTGTAACGGCTGGCAATGTCAACAACAGTCAACGCATATTTGTAAACTTTGCGGCTACGAGGCGGCTTATCATGTGGCAGAAAAAGGAGGTCCGCCTGGTGTACCGAGTTGGGCGCCGCCACGTCAAATTTCGGGCGAGGAACGTATCGCGGTGCAGGCAAATAGATCTGCCAAATGGCCTGTTTGTAGAGCCACTGTTTGGTAACATTTTCGGGCACTTAGGCGACTTCTGCCAATTTTTTTATCGCGGAGACACCCTTCCAGTACCCCTGGGGGCTGTAGTAGATTTTGGCGAGTTTGGCATCCATTATTTGAACGACAAAAAAAGTTCAAAGGAAACGAAAAGCCGCGTATGCAACCGCGAGCGCGCCGCCGCCGACAAAAAGAAGCTCCCCCTGTTTCTGCAGCTCGCTTGGCTGGTACATGTCCGAGAAATTCGGCGCTTTGGGCAGAGTCAGTTTCTGGTCGGGGTGGGCCTAGTTGTAGAGCTTGAACGCGTAATCGGTGTTTGTGAAGTTTTTCTGCGCGTGTTCTTTGATTTCTTCGTTGGTGTTGATCCAGTCGAGCAGCTGTGTTCGCTCGCGTGAGTATTTTCCCATTGCTGACTGATAAGCCTCCAGGGCCTTGTCATGCCGCGTTTTCTCGTCTAACGCGGCTTTGCCATTGTCACCGGCCAAAAATTTGGCGAGATAGTTGCCGCCAGTGAAAGCTGCCGCGTTGAGAACTGCGCCACCAATCATCATCGCAATGCTGGCCATTTTATGTTAAGATCATATTTTCAATCAGGAAGAATCTTCTGATCTTCGAGATACCGTTTCAGCGCGATGCTGCCAGCCATCACAGCGGTGAACTTGGCGTAGTTCTCAAGGCTGCCGCTAGGGTCTTGTGTGATGTTTTGTTTTACGGTCTTTTTCGCAATCCAGCCGATGGCAGCAGCCAGGCCGGTCAGAGTTGCAGCTTCCATGATTGTTTTCACAAGCTTGTTGTCAGACATGGTTATATTAAAAAATATTTTTTTAATTAGAAATGATTAGCCAGACAGTTTTACAACACCCCTTGGTGAATTCGTACCAAATCAAGCCTATTAAAATGACAGCGGAAATTTTGATGTGAACCATATGTTTATGAAAATTTATCCATATTTATAATTCTTCCTTCTTTTTTTGGCTCGACTGGAGGCGGCTTTTTGGCGAAAAGCGCTTTTATCTCTTCTCGTTTGTAGTAGATTCCCACTATTGAAAGAAAAATGCTGATGCCACTCAGCCATTGTGTTGTTGTAATTGCTGCTGCCTCAGGGGTTGCCTCAGGGGTTGCCTCAGTTGCTGCCTCAGGGGCTTTTTTGTTTGCAATGATGGCATTAGCTTCATCTAAAGCCTTTTTCTGCGCCTCGCGGGCAAGTCTCGTTTTTTCAGCGATTGCTTTGCCGGCAGCAACCCGTTTTGGATTTTTCATTTTTGTGACGGGGGTTGGTGAAGTCACCTGTTGAGTCGTGTCGACAGGTTGTTGATTCTCTGAGTCAGCCATTGGATATAATTAGTCAACAAAAAATATTTAATTGGTAATTTCTCAGCAATGTTCACCAATTATTGCGGAGTTACTGAACATTCCTCAGCTTTGTCTACCTCATCTAGCCCAGCAAGTGGGTACCCATCTGAATCACGAGAAGGGTGGCATGGTTTTGAATCTTCAGCGCTGAAATCAACATGTTTTGCTGTGATCAGAAACGCGTTGGCAACTGCGAGCATCCGGCCGCATCTCAAGGCAAGACCACCAGACAGCGAGGACAGCTCTTTTGTGATGATGTAGTCGTTTTTCAGCTCGGCATGCAGAGCGTCGGCATCTTGAAGCCGCACCACTACGCCAAGTGCTTTTGTGGCGAATGAAAGAAAGCTGTCAATGAGGGTTTCTGTGGTCTTAGCGCCAACGTAGGTCTCGTACTTTTTGTGGGCCCTCATGACCTCTTTGTCTGACAATCGCTTCACCTGATCGTGTGACAGCTGCGTGCCTATTGCTTCTTTACATTTGCCTGTGGAAACCAGAATGGCAAGCTGCTCACGGAGCGCTGGAATGTTAGGGCCAGGAGCCTCGATGGGCTGTGCAGGCTCGACTTCAAGCATTTTCATGACATCTGCCAACTCGGGGTCGTTTTGTTCAGCCATTATGTAATTCATTTTTTTTCATTTAAATTTGCAAATTACATTTCTTCAATTCGGAAAGGGGGCCGCAGTGAAAAAATCAAATGGCCAAATTTGCGCGCTTTCAGCCTTGAAACCATCTGCTTGAGTTCGCCAACAGAAAGCTCGCCCGCGTATTCTTCGAAAATTGCCTTTCTGGTTTTTGCCGATGGCGTGTAAAAAATAACGATTGCCGCCACGTTCTCACGGAAAGGCTTCGCGATGCTCGATAGCTGCTGGGCCATCACCCAAACGCTAATGCCGACATGCCGAGCCGAAAAGGCGAGTTTTACAAGCTCCCCAGTGCGATTTTTCACATCTTTTGATGAGGCGCAGTCATCAAGGATGATGAGAGTGTTGTCGCCTTCGAAAGCAAAACTGGCTAATTTCAACCAGGTTTCAACTTGGTGTTGCTCGCAGATGATGATATACACAAAAGGATCTTTCTCCGCAAACCGGTACAGCGTTCTGTTATGGGCGAAGGTTGGGCAGATTAACACGATGTAATCAAACTTGCCGCGGAATGGGCCGCAGAGCTGTTTCACAAGAAAATGCGTCTTGCCGGAGTTGGTCGGCCCGACTATTAGCGCGTTGAAGGGGATGTTGCCAGGATCCATTTTCAATACTGCATATAAATTCAAAGCTGCAAAGGTAGCATCTGTCTTTCCATTATGTTGAACTGGGAGTCGGCAGTTCACAGTTCCTGACCCCATGGCGTCTCTCTCGATTTCCAGCTGCACGCCGTCTGTTGTGTTCACGAGGTGGGTGCCGCTGCCGTGCATTTCTTCTGGCCATGGAGCGCAGATCGATCAGAAGCCCGAACTTGTCGTCGGTGTAGAACTTCTGAAGATTCATGAACTGGGGTTTTTCTTTTTCTTTCATGAAGAAGCGGCTCACTTCACTCCAAATGTCTCGACTTTCGATGCCGTTGTTGTATATCATGTTGGGCGAGCCGTTTATCGTGACGCTGATTTTCTTGATGTCCGGGAAGATGTATTTCTCCGAATCTCTTGCCCCCGCGGCGTACGACTCCATAAACAGCAATAGGATCCCTTTCAATGACCGTCTTTGGGCGTTGACTTTGACGTTTATTCTCGTTGCTGTTCCTCTGTCGATCGGGATCACTTTATCACGGACCACGTGGTCGTATAAAAACTCTTTGCCCTTGCTGTAAATGCTGGTTGCCTCTTCTGCAAGATGCTTACTTTGGATCATTTCATACTCAAGCTGGATGTTCTTCAGCTTGTATTTCAGCTTGGTCGTGTCCGAGCCTCTGACCACTTGGCTGGCTGGTGCGAGGGTCACTTCAAATACGAGGTCGCTGTACAACGCCTGGGGGTAGAAAACGCCGTGGTCTGTCAAGATCTGGTGGTCCAGATTGATTCGTATTTGTTGCCGTAAACTTCATTGAGTTTTTTTTCGGCGTCGACGCCTGATGTTTTTTTGTCCCCAGAATTTGAGCGGATCTTGCACAAATCTTCGCTCTGGATGCCCTCAGGCACCATGTTGTCCCGCTGTTCTCCGGGCAAGAAAAGGTCCCTGAACGTATTGTAGATGTCATGGCCGACGGTTTCTTCCAAAATCGTGCCCTCAAACTTCACAACAAGCTTGTCCACGAGTGCTCGCGAGACGTTCTGGACAAGGAAGTTGTTCGCGTGCCCCCCAGAGAGGTCGATATCAAATATCAGGGCCAAAGAGTTAGGCACAAGTACTTCGTTCTCGTTCAGCTTGGGGACGTGAACATACAGAGTCTCGCCTGGGTTTGCTTCGGAAGGATTGAAAGTTATGCGCTTGACAGCACGCGGTGCCTTCATGGCGCGAATTATCTTTTTTGTTTCTTCTGGTTGAAGCTCATCTTGCACAGACATGATATTTGAATTCAAAAAAAATAATTTCTAATTAAATAAATGGCAGAAGGTGGCGATTTTGGTTACGATGACCCTGATCTTGACTATCAGATTGACCACGATGACGACGACGACGACGATCAAGAAGTCAACAGAACCCAGCCGTTCCAGCCGGGGGCAGCGTCAACACCCTATCACGGCGGTGAACAACATGAAATGCAAACAATGATTGACGAGCAGGAAGGGCTGCCAGATACCTCGTATGAAGAAACACCTTTGCTTAACCCTGAAGATAGAAAGATCAGGGCTTTAAATTTTATCAAATCCAAGTTCCCAAGGGTTGACTTTGCAAAATTAGGCCCAATTGGTTTAAGCAAAAAAGGTGCACGAGCAGACATAGTTTCATTTGGGCCAAAAGGTGGCGAGACTAAAATTTTCAAAAAAGATGGCAGCGGACTTCAAAAAAACTTCATTGACAGATTTTCAAAGTCACTTGGACCAAGCGCTGAAGAAATCATTGCCCAAGACCGCGATACAATCCTAGAACAGCAGCAAAGATTGGCGGAAGCTGAAAGACAACAAAGAGAGGCAGATATCATTGCTGCACAAAGAGATGAAGAATCCCGAGAAATTCAAAATCTGAGGTTGCGAACCGAAAGAGTCCAATCCCAGATTGATGCCCTTCAAGAAGAACAAGGCAGCAATCTTAAAAGTGAAACAGAACTAAACAGGCTCAAGCAACTGAAAAAAAATTATGAAAAAGATCTGGAGATTAAGAAAAAAAAATTGGGCGCGCTTCAGAAAGAAGCAAAAAGCAAAGATAAAGCGCAAGCAAAGGTCGACAGAGAAAGGGCAAAGCTCGCCCAAATTGAAAAAGATAGAAACGAAATAGAAAAAAGGCTGAACAGCACAAAGGCCGTTGATGAACTGAAAGAGCAAGAAAGTGAGCTCAAGCGCCAAAACGAAGAAGACCAGGCAGCCATCCAAGATGACAACACTTCGCCTTCAGAAAGAGAAGCTGCAGAGGCGAGGGTGGCAGAAAGAAACGAGGAGCTCTCGCGTTTGCGAACTCAGATTGAGGAAAGAGAAGCTGGCATGCCTCTCCGAGAAAGGATACGCGAGATTTTCAAAAAATATGGCGTTACCGTGACGGCCATCTTTATTGCCGCCGGTGTCACTATCGGGGCTGTTGTTGGGTCAATCACCAAAGCTCTGAAAGCCACAGGCAAAGCAATTGGAAATGGTCTAAAAGACATTGGGGCCAAAATTGGCTCGCTTCTGCCTGGGTTAATTGGCTCGGTCGTCAGCTTCCTTTTCAAAACTGCGGGGCAGGCGATTGGCTTTCTCGCCGAACATACCTGGCTCCTGATTTTGGCGGCGGTTGTTTTCATTTTTGAAAAATACATCAAAAAGCGACGTTAACGTAATACAAGCAATATCAATGCCGCGAATGCGAATCCGCCAACAATCACGGTGGTTTTGTTTATCTCGTGCTGCGGCTCTGAAACGGTTTTCTCTGAAACGGTTTCCTCATCTGCGGTTTTGGAAGCTGGCTTCTGCGCTGCCATGGCGGCTTTGTGGATCGGATTGGAGGGATGGCTGTTTGGCGGGTTGATTTTTGTCGGCCCCCCTTCCATGTTTTGGATTCCCACTTTTTTTGTTCCTGAATTTACGTCATTGTTCACGCCTAGCTTCATTCCTGGAACGGCCTGCTTCAGTCTGTTGTTGTATCCAACCGTGCTTTTCGTGTTGATGATCATTGACGCCGGCATCAGCCACGCTCCAGGGCACACTGCAAGATTCAGCCTGACATTCGCTTCATCAACCGCGAGCTGATACCTTTGCACGCTCTTCGCCAAATCCGGCTGCCTAATGGCGTCTTCCATCAGAGTCAAAAACTCCGTCTTTGCCTCTTTCGCTCTCCCGCCTGTACCAATTATGCTGCTCCGAACATTAACTTGCGCGCCCAAGATGCAGTAAACGAAGGCCTCGATCGACTGGTTGATACGCGCGAGCCCCGCTTGTGTCAAACCTGATGATTTGTTTGGTGCGAACCAGTCGTACTGGCTGAATGCCACGCCATCGGGCTCAATGAAAGCGAGCAAGTTTCCATCTTTTGCTTTCCCTCCTTCATCGGCGAATTTGTAAAACCCACCTGGATATTCCGCCCCCGTTTTCATTGGCCCATGCCCTGACACGCCGATGTATACGTCGCCCAGGCCGTGGTTTTTTCTGCTTTCGAACCGGAAATCACTTGTTGGGTCTATCCCGAACTCTGCGCATATCCGTTTGTATGAGGCCACGTCGTAATGATTTCCTGATAAATTGAATGTGGGGTCTCCGGGTAGGGCGCTTATGCTCTGGATGCCTCCCATCTGGAACAAAATTCTCCTGACCGTGAAATACACGTGAAATCTGTAGAAGGCCCTCACTTGCGGAGAAAGATTCAGTCCTTTGTCAAAGATTTCTCTTGAAATTCCACAGCCTTGCGTTGCGCAAAATACGGCGAAGTTGAGCTGCTGCGGCCAATAGTCCATACGCGGCCCTCCTAGCCAGCGTTTTGCTTCCACCGCGGTGTTGTGCCTTATTCTTGTTTGGTGGAATATTTCCCTGAATTTCACCACAAAGAAAGAATCTGGCCTCACGTAAATGTTTATCGGGCTGCTGAAGATTTTCTTCAGGCTTGGCGCTGCTTCAGTGAAATCCACTGCGGGGATTGGCGGTGCTCTTTTTGTTTTCAGCGGGGACAGTTGATATGGGAACCCTTCCACACCTTGCAAACCTAGTGCAGCCTTCATTTTCGGGCTCCAATATTTCCTGTCCGACCCAAACACGCTATGTCCTCCCTTCAAAAGCATTTCAGATCCTGTAATGTTCCCTTTGCCATCAGAGTATACTTGAACAAAGAATTGGCTTTTGTCCACGTTCGGAAACTGTGCTGCCAATTCTGCCCACGCGCTTTTCTTTGATGCGGCTATTTGAGCCGGCGTTGGTTGTTGGTCGTTCATTTTGAATGTTTATATCCATCCAATATAAAAATGGTTGTTCTAACAATTGTCACGCAAAAGAATGGAGAGACTGTCTACTTTTGACGAGCCGATCCCCCAGGTTCATTTCATGAAACTGATCTCGTGCAGTTTGTACAACAGCTGGCATACTTTGAAAAGAGAAGGAAGTGCAGTGTTGGGCGATGAAAAAAAAGATCCTTCTGTATCGATTGGTAAAATAAATCCTGGACATTACACTTTGGAAAGCATGGCACAAGAAATTGCAAACATTTTCAAATCATATGGACAAAAATTGAACACAAAAACAAACACTCCTTTTAGCCAACTAGAAATCGTAAATATTAGCACGAAACCAATCAAACTTGATCGCGATTTAGCTGAATTATTTGGTGTGAAGCGAGAGTTAGACCGGACAACACACGTAAAATATCTCAGATATCCAACGTCATACTTCATTCATTGCAATCTGATCGACGCACAACAAAACTTTTTCAACAACAAAAGATCTGACCTCTTGGCCAAACTCGATGTAAGAGGCAAGCCTTACGAAAAAGTAAGCTATGAGGCTTCTCCACAGCAACCTTCACGCGACTGTTCGACAGATTCTCATGTAAGAAGTGTCACTGTCAGCGTCAGAGATGAAAACGGTGAGCTGTTTGATTTTGTTTTGGAAATAAATTACATTTCTATTTATACAATGTCTTCCGCGAATGTTCTACCATCCGCGCCTCCTGAAAACATATACCCTCAAATCAGTCCTCCTGACTTCAGGATGCAAAAAGTTAATGAAATTTCTACCGCTCTGGCTAAAGAAGTTGACCACTATCGAGCTGTTGCGAAAAAATATAAACGTGCCAAGAAGGTTTTCAACTTGAGTGCGGCTGGATCAAGCGTTCTTTCGGCCGCTTTTTCAAGTGCGAGCTTTGGTTCTGCTCTTTCTTTTGTTGGTCTGCCGGCCACAATACCCCTTGGCGTCGTTGGTGGGTGTTTCGCTCTCGCTTCTTCAGGTTTAATAATCGCCTGCAAAAAGCTTGATTCGAAGATAAAGAAACATCAAGAGATTGTCACGCTTGCAATTGCGACACGATTGACCGACTGCTTTCCAAAGCGCTGACGGACAATCAAATATCAGACGGCGAATTTCAGTTAATTATGGCTGAATTTTCGCAGTACAACGTACTGAAAGACTCTGTTCGGGCCAAACTAACGCGGCATTCGTCTCGGTCTGACGTTGAGAAAATTAAGAAAGATGTCCGAAGTGAAATGGAGGCAGATTTAAAAAAAAACTAACCGCTCTGGCCGCCGGATCGAATTAATATTTGAAAAATTTCATTCAGGCTTTCATTTAAGCGCGACGCGTTATGCGTGAAAGACAATTTCTTTGTTTTAACTCCAACGCAGTGTCTTATGGCATAAGACAATTTCTTTGTTTCAACTCCCACGCAGTGTCTTATGGCATAAGACAATTTCTTTGTTTTAACTCCCACGACATGTGGGGCATTTTTTTTTTCTTCTTTGCAAAACGCATGCGTATTTGAATAAAACACGAATATATAAAATGCTCGTATTGATTCACACAATTTGGCACGCTATCGCCGAACTTTTGTTGCCTTCTTGGCAAAAAGAAATCAGAGATATAACACATGAAGTCGTAAACGCGATGAAAGAAGCAAAAAAATATGAAGCTGCGGTTTAAGGCATGACGTTATGCTTGAAATATTTTTTGCCTCGTCACATGTAAACAAACTTGCATTTGCATACGCGTAACCAGTGTCGCAGTGATATGTGTACCCCCGTGATATGTGTATCCCCGCACACATATCACTAGTGATATGTGTATCCCCGGTAGGGATACACAAAACACTAGGCTTCAACATGGCGGCTACGAGTTACAGATTTTGTGGGTTTATATTTTAAAGTTCCAACCGATCCAAAATATAAACGGAAGAAGATCAACTTAACTTAGCTAGTACTTTGCTGGACAGACAACAGCGCTTGCTTAAACAAGGCCATACATATATCACTGACTGCGATTGCCGCGATATGCGTATCCACAAGATATATTGGGGATACACATATCACTGAACGCGACAGCGATCGCAGTGATATGTGTATCCCCTGGCTAACTCGCTGTCGTCTGTCAATTTAGAATCAGTAATAAAGTTACTAGCCATATATAAACTTAGCTAGTACTTTGCTGGACAGACAACAGCGCTTGCTTAAACAAGGCCACGCATATATCACTGACTACGATTGCCGTGATATGCGTACCCCCGAGATATGTTGGGGATACACATATCACTGAACTGGCGATCTCAGTGATATGTGTATCCCCTGGCTAACTCACTGTCATCTGTCAATTTGGAATTAATAATACACATAATATACTAGCCATATATAAGCTTGGCTAGTACTTTGCTGGACAGAGAACAGCGTTTGCTTTACCGGAGGATATACATATCACTGACTACGACTGCCATGATAAGCGTACCTCCGAGATATGTTGGGGATACACATATCACTGAACTGGTGATCTCAGTGATATGTGTATCCCCTGGCTAACACGTACGGTGTCGTCTGTCTAGTTTTTAAATTTGTCAGTGATAATTGGGAATCAATAATACTGGCTGTCAGTTGATGGGATATTTCATGCACTTACGTACTAGCCAGTAAAAAAAGCTAGTAGCTAGTAATGACAGCGCCGATAGGCCAGGGCATACACATATCACTACGATTGCAGTCACCCATTGATATGTGTTTACCCAAGATATATCATTGTTTTAATGACAATTTCGATTCCTTTATATTTCCAGAAAATTGTTTGATGTTTGCTACTCAAGCCCATAAGAATATTATCAGCCAAGGCATGAAATCCATTTGGTTTTATTTTATTAATACAAGGACCTGTCGGACTCACGAGTCGTGTCTTTACAGTACTGATTTTAAAAGATGGTTCAGTTGCAAATAAATGGTTTCTAGTGTTGCTACCTTGAAAAAACTCATGTGTGATCTATGCTCACCGATTTCTGTCCATTAACACAAGTTAGCCGTAATTATTTACTTTTTGGAGGGGAGGGGGGTGAGGGATACACATATCACTGGCCGCCATATTGGAGGGGGTACACATATCACTAGTGATATGTGTGCGGGGATACACATATCACGGGGGTACACATATCACTGTGACACCGGCCGTCGCTTGTTGCAGCTTCAAATGTATAATGAAGAACACTTTTCCCTTTCGTTCAAAAGCTTAAGCAACCGTCTTTCGGCGCGAATTGTTAAGATGACTTCTTTGTCGTCTGCATCAATAACGACCCTGTCCATATCTGGATCTTCTTGAATGTCATCTTTCAAAGCAATGACATCTTTCGAAGCAATGACATCTTTCGAAGCAATGACATCTTCTTCTTTTGAGAGAAAATGGTTGTCATCTTCTTCTTCTTCTGAGAGAAGATGGTTGGCAATCATCGTACCCGTGACCCCAGACGACATTGTTAACAAAAGTTTCGTTAGTTTTGCGAGGCGATCCATATGTTCTTCTTCTTCTTCTTCTGAGAGAAAATGGTTGACAATCCACGCACCCGTGACCCCAGACGACATTGTTAACAAAAGTTTCGATAGTTTTGCGAGGCGATCCATATATTACTTCAATATATTTTACTCGAAAAATAATTAAATGCAAACCAAAATATTGGCTAACTCGCGCGGGTCGATTCGCCTCAGTTCATTGTATCCCTTGAATGAAAAATATTTTTGGCTCGCCACATGCAAATTTGCATATAGAGAAATTTTGAATATATAGTGATGTGCGAGAGTGTACCCTTCGATTCTGAGGTGTTAAGAGAAATAATTCGGCAGGGGATGACAGATGAAGAATACAGAAATTTCCAAAATCTTGAAGGAGAGTTTGACGAGGCCCAAGAGCTGATTGAAGAAGACTTCGACGGGGTAGGAAGATCGTGCTTTCGGTTGTTG
>CAXHUQ010000944.1:55000-57500 GCA_964020085.1 Micromussa lordhowensis | reverse complement strand
GTTCTTTGCCATCGGATTCCCATACAAACACTGTATGCCTACCCGTCAAAATGACGTCGGAAACCGTGATAAGGCCTATTTTAGCTCACGGCGGAAGTGAATTTCACGGCGGAAGTATTTGTAACGGCGGAAATGACTCCCTGACTCAGTAGAGGCTACTCAGTGCCGGTCAGTATAAAACATGGACTGCGGACTACGGACTACGGACTACGGACTGGGTATAAAACACGGACTCAGGTATAAAACGCGGACTAAGCATTACGGACTAGGTATAAAATACGGACCGAGCATAACGGACTCGGCATAAAACACGAAGAAAGGTTCTACATTGAATAAATTCTCGCACTAACGTTTTCATAAATAGAAGCTACTTGTAATTATAGAAGTCTCATTTCCCGAAAGTGTCCGCTCATACAGGTTCCGCCATACTCGATTGCCGAGAAAAAAAATAGAAGACACTGAAAGTCACAAAATTGACGAGCTGTATGAATTTTCGAATGATCCAAGCGATGATTAAATGTTTTGAAAGATCAACAGTCGAGAGATTTGAGGAGAATTCGAACGACATCTCCCGCTGTTTATTCATACGATAATGTATTCGTTATTAAATAAATACACATAAATACGGCCATAATGAGGAACAAAAAGTTGATAAACAGAAGAAACGACATTAGACAAGGATGGCAGTTCTGCACTCCTTGATATCGCCTTGGAAAAGGAAGGGGAAAAAGAAAAAAAAAAGACAGTTCTTCCAATACGGGCTATTCAGATTTGGTCACCCACCCAAGCACTATCCCAGTTGAACAGGGCTTAATTTTGCTGATCGGACCAAACACGTTGCTGTACTTGTGGTGTAGTGACTCCACGGTGAACGCATTGTTTTAAATTTCTAAGATGAGAAAAGGTATGAAAAAAAGATATGTGATACTGCACATACTCTCTTGCTTTAATGATCGGAGAAGCGGCACTTTCCTTATAACTAGTAATAGTTCTCACTACATCTGCCCCCGCTTTAGATATCACGTTTATTATGTAATGAACTGTACAACTTTTATTACAAAATCTCCCCAGAATCGTTAAAATAACAGGCTGATCTGACCTTTTACTCTCGGTGTAATCCTTCAAACCACACAAAATGAACAAAAATCTCTGTTATTTCAAGTAAGTGATGATAGATTTAAAAAGTTATTCGTGGTCTTTGTGCTCGTGTCAGAGCGAACCAACGCGACTACACTCGTGCACGTGGCTGCAAGAATTATGTAATAATCATTGAAACGACACCGTTTATAAATCCTTTACTAACTTCTGATCCTTGAGAAAACAAAAGGAAACTAAACTCAGTCGCTTAGGATACATTTTGTTGTTGTTTCTTTGAGTGGGTTTTGAGTTTTGATTTGTGATCCTGATCTGTTTACTTTATACGTGTGGTGTTTGGATCGAGTCTGTCGACCCCGTTGCCGATTTGTGTCTAACGAATCAAGTCGCGTACACAATACCTCTCCTCGTCCTCGTGGCTGCAAGAATTACCCAGAGTTGCCTTGCGAGCTTACTGAAAAATTAACCGGGGCGTGCCTAGTTTCTTCAAATCGGGCTCGATTCGCATACTACCGATACTACACCAATATTTCACATTCTTTATACGCGGGGGGTCCTATTAATGCCTCCTCGGGTTTTGGCCTCTGGGCCAAAACCCTGCGGGGGCAATAATTGCATCAAGGGAATGGTAATTGCGCATGTGCAAGTACAGCAACGTGTTTGGTCCGATCAGCAAAGCTAAGCCGTGTTCAACTGGGATAGTGCTTGGGTGGGTGACCAAATCTGAATAGCCCGTATTGGAAGAACTGTTTTTTTTTTCCTTTTCCCCTTCCTTTTCCAAGGCGATATCAAGGAGTGCAGAACTGCCATCCTTGTGTAATGTCGTTTCGTCTATTTATCAACTTTTTGTTCCTCATTATGGCCGTATTTATGTGTATTTATTTAATAACGAATACATTATCGTATGAATAAACAGCGGGAGATGTCGTTCGAATTCTCCTCAAATCTCTCGACTGTTGATCTTTCAAAACATTTAATCATCGCTTGGATCATTCGAAAATTCATACAGCTCGTCAATTTTGTGACTTTCAGTGTCTTCTATTTTTTTTCTCGGCAATCGAGTATGGCGGAACCTGTATGAGCGGACACTTTCGGGAAATGAGACTTCTATAATTACAAGTAGCTTCTATTTACGAAAACGTTAGTGCGAGAATTTATTCAATGTAGAACCTTTCTTCGTGTTTTATGCCGAGTCCGTTATGCTCGGTCCGTATTTTATACCTAGTCCGTAATGCTTAGTCCGCGTTTTATACCTGAGTCCGTGTTTTATACCCAGTCCGTAGTCCGTAGTCCGTAGTCCGTAGTCCGCAGTCCGTGTTTTATACTGACCGGCACTGAGTAGCCTCTACTGAGTCAGGGAGTCATTTCCGCCGTTACAAATACTTCCGCCGTGAAATTCACTTCC
>CAXHUQ010000944.1:45000-50000 GCA_964020085.1 Micromussa lordhowensis | reverse complement strand
CAGATTGATCTACAAACACTTCATATCATCTGTGCTGTGTCCACTCAAGGAAATTCTCAAGCAGATCAGTGGGTTAAAACCTACACTCTGCAAACATCCATAGCTGGATCACCAAGTTGGACAGATTATAAAGAAGATGGAGTAGTGAAGGTATATTCTAATCAATCTACATGTACTAGTATTTTTGTAATAATATTATTTGCAGATTTGATTAACATGTAATGTTATCTCAACTGTCTAAATTTTTGTTTGGCTGTGAATTTAAATAATTTAGCAAAGTTAGCCTGGAGGCAATGTGTGTCAGCAGTGTTACCATTCACATGTCTTGTGCTGGCCCCAGAGTTTATCAGGGGCTCCCCACTATCTTTTGTGTAATAGGCCATTTCCTTTCATATGAAAATGAGATTTCATTTACATATATTCGAGGATCGAGGATCGAGGATATCGAGGATCGAGGACCCTATCTAGCCAAAATTGTCCTATTGGAGACACACCCCTTGTCCATTGAAATAGCCACGTCTTTTCTAAATCATAAAATAAATTCAATATTAAAAAAAAAAAGCAAAAAAGCAGAGAACTGTTACAAGATAAGCCGATACATAGATGACAATGTTGCAGCGTTATGCGCTTGGCAGTCTCATGGTACAAGGATACAGTCAAAGCTCTCTTAACGGACGCTTTCTAAGCGGACAGCTCTACTTACGGCCGCCTTGTTTGAAACCCCGTTTTAACTCCCATACAAACTCTGTATTTTTATATTCTTGTAAGCGGACATTCCCATAAGCGGCCGCGGACACTTTCAGAGACTATGACTAAGACTTTTCCTTTGTTTTTAAGCTCCTGTAAGCAGACACCCCAAAGAAGATCCTTGATCCTTGATCCTCGATACTCCATCCTTGATCCTTGATCCTCGATCCTCGATCCTTGATCCATTTCACGATCCTGCTTTTCCAGGAAACCTTTTCATATGAATGGTTGTGCACCAGGCCTCGCTTTGAAAGAGAGGCTTTAGGTAACTCGGAAATGGTCTATTGCTTGCAGTGCTCTGACTAGCTCTGCTGTGTATCAACATAAATTATTGCTAATTTGTTTGCCTTGCTCTCACTCTTCTCACCACCCATCCTTGTCTTGTGCCAAATATCAGTTACCAGCTAAGTATTCCACGGACTGTTGCAGTGTTACGGTACCTGGTGGTTGCCACTCACAAGGTTGCTATGGATACCTCCTCAACAACCCTCCAAGTTGCAACCATCATTTTTAGTCACCATTGCAACTTAAATTTGGAGCTGGCGATTACATGTACCTTGAAACAGAAGTTGCCCGCCTGGCGACTAAATTCAACGTGATAAAATCGAGAGCTTCAGAAGACTATCATCCCGACAGAAAAAAATGCTCTGAATGCTATGTAGTCACTTGAGTAAAAATAAGTTCTTGAACCATTTCAACCTTCTGAAATTGACACTAAAAGAAAATGAAATGTTTAATTCCAAGAATCATCATGAGAAAGAACAAATTTGCAGCACAGTTGGACCCGGTTAATTCAAACTCGGTTACTTCAAGCTCACAATTATTTTCCTTGGATCTGTCCTTGGGTCATTTACTATTGGCTATATTTTGGGAGGTGCGGTGCAGTGCTTTCAATAGGACCCGGCAACTGCCGGAGCTCCGGCGGGTATTCTGTTGAAAGTCTGCGGGTATATTTAACTTTTAAAAATTCTCCAGAGAGAAATTCTTGTGGGCTTCTCATATTACTCCGGCAGGTGCTGTTCCAAGGTAGCCACCTACTTCAAATCTTATTGAAAGCACTGGCGGTGGCCTTATGGTTAGTGCGCTCTACTTCCGAGGGAGCGCTCCAGGTTCGAGCCCTGGCTGGAGACATTGTGTTGTCTTCTTGGGCAAGACACTTTACTCTCATGGTGCCTCTCTCCACAAGGTGTATAAATGGGTACCACCGAATTGAATGCTGGGGGTAACCTTGTGATGGACTAGCATCCCATCCAGGGGGGGGGGGGGGGAGAGTGGGGAGAGTAGAAATATTCCTAGTTGCTTCAAGCTCCTGAAACTGGGATAAGCTCTGGCCTAATGAGCCACTTTTCTCGTATGCAGATTTTATATTTTGAACTTTTGAACTACCTATATGTTTTGTTTTTCAAACCCTGTTTAGATTAGCTAGATAACACTTTCCACCATCTAGTTGCTATTAGGTATAATCTGTGCCACCTTACACTTGTGTTTTGCTCTGTAAATGCAAATTAAAATTCACAATATTTCTGTGTATTTTTCGAGGAAAAAATGGCATTAAATCGCTGCACATACGCATGCTTTTTGGTGCGTATATTTGAAATTTCACAACAAGCTCAGTATGTTTGTGTGACGGGTCCGTCTATTGATGGAAAATCTCTTTTTTGTTGTTGTCTGTTCTTAGTACATGTAGCTTTTATTCTCTTACACCTTTTCTGTTCAGTTACTTGAATGAGTCACTTTGTCTAACGTGCTTAGTGGATCAGGAAAACGTGTTAACGGTAAATTTTCAAAAGGAATTGGTTGTGATTTCATATGGTATGATCATCAATAATAAAAATATATTGTTTGAATCACTTTTTAGCTTGGATAATGACGTAGTAAACAAAAGGGTAGACAAAAATATCTGATTACAAAATCACGCCGAAACCATGCGTGGCACAAAATCTCTTCAAAACCCCGATTTCGAAGCAACATATCACTTTCGCGTTACTATCAAAACCAGTAGAGTGGTAAAACTGCTGTTGGAAATTTAATTCTGAAGCGGTTCGAATCTAAACATGTGATCTTAAAAAAAAGTTGTCATATGATCCGAAAAATAGTGTCACATGATCCGAAATATTTTACTCCACGTGCTTGCTCATAAATAGTGGCGAACAGAAATCAGAGTGGAAAAGTTTTTTTTCTCAGCATTATCTTTTACTCGCCTAGAAAAGACAGTCTTGTCTACGAGCTAAAACTGAGAATCCCAAAACTGAATAAGATTGTAACTGTTCTTATTACGACTTAAATGGGGTTGGAATGTACTATTTTTCTTTACCACTGATTTCATTGATACGCGACTTTGGAAAACAAAACACCTGCGGAAACGTTTCGAAAATTTCCCTCAATCTTGCTTGTTATCGACAGATCGGATCAAAATCCACCAATCAGAGCCCTGCTAGCATGATGTAAAGAAGGTCAGAAGGTCACACTAGTGGCTGTGATTGGTGGATTTCGATCCGATCTGTTGATAACACGCAAGATTGACGGAAATTTTGGAAACGTTTTGTTTTGTTTTCCAAAGTCGCGTACCAACGAAAACGGTGGTAAGAGTATATTGCATCAGTTAAAAGCTTGTACAGTTCCAAATATACTAGTAACCCTGAGCTTTAGAGGAAAATTACAATCATGAATCAAGGAAAACTATTCAGAGTACCCCACGTTCTGTGCAAGTTCAGACTAGCGATGTAACCAGTTTCTCTACACAAGCCTCGCATATCATTTGCAGTAATTTGATCCAGTGCACTGTAAACGGCAGCGTGGAGATTCCCTTTGACTAACAGTCGCATTTCATGTGGCTAAATGAAATTTAGGCAAGGTTAATCTCGAGACAATGCCGTCCAGCGGTCGTCTCCTTTAGCACGGCTCGGGGCGGCCTCTTCAGCTTAGCAGGGGCACCTCGTGCGTTTCGCTTGCTTGCTTGCTGACCTTTCAGGTCATTGTTGTTTTTGCGGTTGGCTTGCTGGCATTTTGCAGAGCTTTTCTTCTCCTGTAATGACTACTCCACGCCAAACCAACAATAGCATGTCGGCCGGCCTCTTTGGTGACTCTTCGCTGGATCCGGAATCGTCGGACGTTGATTCTTCGTCGACGAGCGCCACGATTGACTCTGTAGTTCCAGTACTGCCTCCCGTGTCGACTCCTGTAGCGGGTTCCTCCGTTTCTGCCTCGGTCGCTCCTGACCCGGCCTTTTTGGCTGCGGTTGTCAATGCGGTAAAGGTTGCTCTGGCCGCTGAACAGGCCGCAGCTTCGACATCCATCGCTGGGCCGGCAAGTTCTTCGCCCATGCCAATTTCTGTACCAGGAGGCGTTCCTTCGCAAGACCTAGGCGTTCGCACGGAGACGTTTTTGGCTTCTGGAACAGGTTTTCCTTTGTCTCTTCCCAACACGCTTCCTTCGTTCTCACAAGGTAGGCCGAATTATGTTGTGCCGTCTTTTATTTCTACCTTTGCGGCCCCGCGCCCGGCCGTTCCCACGAACTCTCCGATATCCGTTGTTTCTTCGCTGCCTTATCCCACGCATGTTGGAGTTAATACCTCGCTTTCCAGCCTGCCATCGGCAGCGACTTTGCAGCAGCCCTTCGTGGTAGGCCCTGGCTTCTCGCCGATCCCTGCCAAAACAGTCAGCCAGATCTTGGCCAGAAAATACGTCGATCTGTGCGATCTGCTATCAGCCAACATTGTCCATACGGAACCAGAATCTACAGTGCTCCTGGACGGGCGTTTGGTATTCGCGCCTTCTACGAAAAAAAATCGGCGACGGATCGAGGATATTGGCACTTGGTCAGAAGCCTTCACGATTTTTTCGATGATTCTGACCTCGCACTTCCCTCATCGCTGGAGAGATCTGATGTCTTACAAATTGCTCATTCTACGTACACACCGGCAATATACCGGGCGAGTCTGGCTAGCATACGATAAAGCGTTTCGCGAACACGCAGCCGCGACGAAACTGGTTGACTGGTCGTCGCTCAATGTACAACTGTACAGCCTTTCTACCGCCGGGGCCTCGGTGCGTGGTGGACCCGATGGTCTGTTTAGCGATTTACCTGAACCATTTGGAGCCACTTCTTCGCAGATCATCTGCCAATCGTGGAACAGAGGCAGATGTTCCGCCCAATCGGTTTCCTGCCGCTTCGCTCATCGTTGCAGCAACTGTGGCGGGCCTCACCGTGCTCACGGCTGTTCTATCCGCACAGAAACCTCAACCAAGACCGT
>CAXHUQ010000944.1:2500-40000 GCA_964020085.1 Micromussa lordhowensis | reverse complement strand
AGTGTAAGCTTTACAAAAAAACTTGTGTCCGTTTATACAACAGGTTTATACAAGACTCACCTGTATTACTTCAAAGGTTCCTTTTACTGTTTACTTCATGTTGAAAGCATCGCAACTCTTACACCGTTGTTCTTTGGTGGTTTCTTAGCTCACGTTTGTTGAACACAAGGGCCACTCGCTGACACGGCCATGTTTGCGTCATGGTAACGCCACTCGTCACAGCCCAAGTTACTGTGGGCTCGCAAATAATTTGCCAACATGGCGTACGTGTCACATGGCGAGCCCCAAAAGTTTAAATCACGAGACAGAGTGAAGGAATTTTTCTGAATTCAAGAGTTTTCAAACTGAAATGGAATTTATCTGGATTCATGAGTTGTTAAACAAAGCAAGAATTATGTTTGAAAGGTAAGACGTTCAGAGAATGTTTTCTGCAAACGAACTCTGGAAACGCATCTTGTTGTTATCTGTTTTGAACGGGAATGTTCAGTGAAAGTCAAAACAAATTAAGTTTGTTCACTTAGATATGAAATTACAGTGTCAACTTATAAATAAATATTCTGTCTGCACAAAATATAATTGTTTCAACGGGTTTTTTACATGGGAAAGTGGGCTTCTGTAAACATTGCTAGTTAAGATTGCAGCCATTTGTTTTATCACGGCGATGAAGCGAATATCGATGCTGAGTTTCCATAATAACGTTAATGTTCAATTTGCGCCCCAAGTAATGCTTAAACAAGTCGCAGACAACTGTTCTGTTGGCGAGACTAGTTCATTTAACGATCGCATCATTGCTATCATGGAAACTCAATCCAACGCGTTGATTGTTTACATGTCAAATTCGTGCAATCCTTGAAAATTCACTATACCTCGAACTTCGATACTTTGAACTTTCGTTTCGCTACATCGAAAATTCGCTACTTCGAATTTCGTTATTTCGAAAAATCAACGAAGTTCGCTAATTTTTCGGGAAGAATCCAACGAAATCTCTTTCAAAAGTTCGTTGATTTTTCGACGTAAATTCGTGTGAACAAAGGGCGAATTTCGACACATTTCATTTGCATTTCTTTTGCACAATACTGTACTACGAACTGGACTCGCTTTATTTGATTAATACAAAAACTCCATTCTCAGCCTTCAAAAATCATTATCCAAGCTGGCTCACAGCCACTTTGATTATTGATTGAACTATGTCAATTTACTTATTGGCTCAGGGATAGCATATTAATGAGCTATTATTATTAATATATTAATTATTAGTTAATTAATATTGATTAATTAATAAGTTGATTATTTAATAAGTTGATTAATTAATAAGTTGTTTAATTAATAACTTGAATTTGATTAATTTTTTAATTTGTATACTTTGGAGACTATAATTTTTTATTGGGGACTGAAAAAACTTCAGCTGCTAAATTGCCACTAAGGAAAACAAATTAACTTGGAGGGTTGTCCTTGCGTGCCAGAATTGTGACACCTGCTCCAAAGCTCAATGTACTGTTGGTGAGTTTAACAGTGTACTAAGAGATTTCTATCTGCAATTTGTATTATTCTGAGACTTGATCTTGGCATAAACCTTTTTTTACAGACTTTTGTGGGAAATAATAATAGAAACTCAGAGGTGAAGCATGTTCTTTATGGAGTCTTGACAAGGTATCTGCGATTCCTGCCAAAGACACACCAGGGAAGGGTGTGTATGAGGACAGAGGTGTTTGGAGTGAAGAAAAAACCAGGTGAATGTTTTAACACATAATTGAGATGCTTATTGTACATGTACAGTACTGCTTAAAAGTATTTACCCATTTGCATGCGGCGAAACCTTGTCTTTGCCTTGCTATACTGCTGTGAATCTACTGGAGTGGGACAAATTCCTTGACCTTTTCTAGCTCAAATGTGACTGAACAGCACAGCCAGTAAGACATGATAAAAGTTGATTAGAAAAGACAATACCAGTTGAATACTACAGTTGAACAATTGAATAACAATATTTTCTCAAAAATTTCACTTTGTGATTTTTGGGCAAGACATATTGAAATGTTGACCATCAAAATAGAAGTTAATAATGTGCTGGGAACTACATGTAGATACCACAATTTAAAAACTCATTTGTTGACTTTGAAGCTGTTAAAGAAATAAATATTCAACAGAATCATGTAGATATTTTAATGTACAAGGTAAAAATTAGCCAACCTTTCTTTTTGCCAGAATAACTATGTGGTTCTTCATTGCTTCATAGTGCTATAAAATATTGCATTAGGATTAGGATTTTTTTCTGGAAAGCAACAATCGATGTGTGGTGGAATGTTGCCACATTGTCCCGTTTCATCTCATCTAAATTTCCCAGAAATTTTAATTACAGTCAAACCTCTTTAATATATTGCATCGAGACAGTTTACTTTGGGAGCCTAATGTAATCATTTTTCGCGCGATATTTCATGCTGTATATATTTTTGAGTTGATGATCGATTGGCGGTTTTCATGTACTTATCAGTTGTTTATTTTGAAATGCGTGTATCCTTCCTTTAGTTTTTTTCTTGATTCAAATATCTGTTTTTCGCTCATTTATACAATTCGGTGTTATCCTGGTGACGTTCAGTTACATTTGTATCAGACATAAGCGAATGGATCCTTGTTGCAGGCGGTCTCGGGGCCTTGTTTATCTTTTCCCCTGTTCAAACTTTTGTGGGAAAAATATTAGAAACCCAACGCTCGTCGAAAATGTTTTTTATATTCATGAAATGACCTTTTCCGGATAATTTTTCCTTTAGGGTCAACAAAAATCTCTGATCATGACAAACAGGCCAAACCCAGTGAATCCACGGTTTAGGCTAGAAAAGCGAACGAAAACAAAAATAAAGGTTTTTTCTTCTTAACTTGCTTGCAGGGAAAAAAAGCTTTAATTTTTTTTTAATCAGTGATGAATCTAGCAAAGCAAGTGTCAGTTCAACAGCTCTTCACTCTGTATTAGCAAGAACTTCACAAAGCATAACAACCTCATTGCGAGAAATAATTCCTCAAAAGTTAACTACTTATATTTATTCCAAAATTTGCGTTTCGCTGGTTCTCACGAGATGAGACGAGAGGTGGTAACTTACTTTTAAGCAGTACTGTACATGTAAGTCTAGTCTGAAGGCATACGCCCATATACTGTATATGGGTATTCAAAAAATCTGACTCTGTGACAAGCTGTTAAGCCATTGAAAACAACAATGACCTGTTAAGAAAAGAAGAAACAATACGTTCTAAAGCTCATACATACTAATGAGGCATACGCATGTATACTGTATACAAGCACATAGGTATAAGCATACAATATATGCGTAATCAGCTGACGCGAATTACTTGACTGTATGTTTTGGTCCGGGTATATCTGAGCTGCACTGTAAACATTGTCCTTATCGTACAAGTACAGTACCTTTTCATTCACTGTGTGCATTAAGAGCAGCTTCCTTCAACAATGACCTATACCTATGCAGGATAGAAAAATTTGATTTTCTCAAACTTTGTCTGGAAGATACATACCGTAAGTAGTTAACACTTTCTGAGATTTGCACATCACACTCCATTAACGGCGTTTTACTGTTTGTGCCGTAAAACTTCTTAATTAACCCATCTATTCTGGAATTTATACGCTTCGACAATGTTTCATCACGTCCAAAATTAAGGTCATTTTTGTGGGCCAGAAAGTCAATCTGGTACATGGGTTTGCCAGCCAAAATTAGTTTTTGGTTAAACATGTCCCTTGATTTAAGTTTTTATCACAAATCTTAGCTACTAGCTAAATTTGAGAGCTAATCGCCTGACATTTTGAACATTTTGACCCATTGCACAGTCATTATCTCCAAAATTGATCCAGAAAAGTTTGTCTGCTGGTGTAATCTCCCATAGAACAGTCTATAAGATCAGTTACTGCAATTGAAAATAGGTTTCAGGCTACATCTGAGTATTATTTTTAAGTAGATGTTTATTTTGAGTAAGCAATCATACATTTGACGGCTGGTGAGTACAGACAACGCATGCAATGAAATATCAAATAATAAATCAGCGCTGAGAAAAATAAATCTTTGAGAAAACTAGCAAATACTGTACATGGTTGATGAAATACTTGGAGTAATTTCTTGCCTTTTTCTTCATCAAAAATGGGCTGAAATACATGTAGTTACATTGCTTGCAAGCCTTACATTGGGTGTGAAATTTTCTCAACAGTTGCCAGGTCACGTGGTAACCAGAGTTTGTCATTTCTCTTGAGAAACGTCTCGTCTCATTTGAATCTTTTCTCGCTTCTCACAATGGTGCACTGTAAGTACCACTGCTTTGCATTGCAGTTAACCACAAAGCCAGTGTTTGAATACTTTCACTGCTTCAAGGGTGATTTCCCTTGCTTTTATGTAAATTTGAAATTGTCGCCAGAGAAGGCAATGTTCTCAATTACCTAAAGATACTATTGAAGAAGCAAAAGTTTGGAATGTTAATGAAGACTCCATTACATTAGAACTTGCGCAAAATAGTCACAGAAGTTAGATATTTGCATTTGTAATTCACAGAGATGTGTTTATCTTTCTCTCTGTCTCTTTTATATTTTCTTTTGTTCATAACAATGTAGTTCATTAGTTCGTATAGTGATAGGTCACTTAAGCCATGATAGTATTGGCTGAAAGACTCGTGTAAAGTTTGTCATCAGTCATTGGTAAGACGGATCGAAACTGACCAATGACTGATGACAAACTTTACACGAGTCTTTCAGCCAATACTATCATGACTAAAGTGACCTATCACTTTCAACGGACCAAACTTATAACATCATCGACTGACAAACACTATTCACTTGACTCTGAAGATGACTTCCGCTCAGGTTGTCGAAACGTCAGTCACCAACAACAGTTCTTTTCAGGACTACACTCACCCGGACGATCACACCATACGAACTACTGATACTCCTGGGTTCAAACCATTTACTATGTTACGTTCACTTGGATGACAGAGCGAACGCCTTGCACACAACTACATCAGTTCGGTAAGTACTGTCAGACGAATACACCAACAACTTTGGTTCAACCACCGCTGCAAAGACCACAGTCTCGTTCCAGCCGGACTTAAACTTAAGTCTCCGTTGAACACACAAGAGGCCATCCAGATCGTCAAATCGACTTGCAGACGTCTGGTCAAAGCGCGGATAAATGACTGTCACAGAAGACTCAACTACTGCAACAAGAAACTACAACAACAACTTGACAAACTTAAACAACTGTTACCGACTGACTTACTTGACACTGTTACAACCATCGCCGACAGGTGAGCCGACAAAATGACAGACCGCATTCGTTCTGAGCAAGAACGAAAACTGACAAGACTTCAACGCAACAAAGACAAAAACTGACCGAAAACTGACGACAACTGGGTCAGGAACATCTCATCCCGTCCCTTAGACAAAACCGAGACTCGCGTACTGTCCTACGGACTTAAACACTCAGTGACGCCTAAACGGATACCGACCGAGTCTATTGTATCCAGTGTTGAGGCGGTTCTGTCTCGCCAACGAGACTCATCAGAATCTGCCAAGGATAACATCAGAAGCAGAATTGCTTCCACGGTACAATCAGCTCTATACCTGACAACAACTTAACAAAAGACGAACAACAAGCACTGAAACGACTGAAAAACGACGATAACATTGTTATACTACCAGCCGACAAAGGACGTGTAACTGTTGTTATGGACAAGACTGACTACTTTGACAAAATGGACGCACTTGTTAGCGACAAACAGACTTACGAAGAACTTAAACGCGACCCGACGCCAGCACTTTTACGTAAACTCAACAGCAAAATACTTACGCTTAAGAAGACTGATGCTATTGACACTCAACGCTACTACCGACTGAGATGCTCAGTGCCTCAACCACCGAAACTTTACGGTCTACCGAAACTGCACAAACCTGGTATACCAATGCGACCTATAGTCTCTTTCTGTGGGTCCCCTACGTATCAACTGTCCAAGTACTTGATGACCATACTGCAACCCCTTACTCACAAATCAAGACGCAAACTACAATCTACAGAGAACTTTATTGACGCTATTAAGACAGTAAGTCAGTACCTGACGATTACAAACTTGTGTCTTTTGATGTGAAATCACTGTTCACCAGTATTCCACTTCAATTGGCTTTACAGTGTACCGAGACCGCTATCCAACAATCTACCGTTCAACTACCTTTACCGACAGCAGACATCATGGACTTACTGAACCTTTGCCTTACATCGACTTACTTTCAGTACAACGGCAAACACTACAAGCAGTTGCATGGAACAGCCATGGGGTCGCCTGTTTCTGTTGTTGTCGCCGAAATTGTGATGCAACACGTAGAGGAACGCGCCCTTGCAACTTGCCGCCAAACGATACCGCTTTGGTTACGATACGTTGACGACACTTTTACCGCCGTTCACAAAGACGAAATTGACGCTTTTCACGAACACCTTAACGAACAGAACGCCGACATCCAGTTTACCAAAGAAATCGAAGAAAATGGAAAACTTCCTTTTCTAGACTGTTTGGTAAGCCGCGCCGACAACAACGAACTGCGAACGACAGTGTACAGAAAACTGACGCATACCAACAGATTACTTGACGAATCATCCTACAACCCGACTTCACACGAAGCCACGACTATAAAGACTTTGACGAGACGAGCGCAACTAGTTTGTGACACCCCGGACAGTTTACGTGACGAAAACAAATACCTTGAGCGTGTTTTTCACAAGAACAACTACAACGCTGACTTTTTTAGACGAAACATATTTTACCGACCTACCGAAGCTGACGCAACGAACAGGAACCCGACACCTGTTACTACAGTGACTATACCTTATATTAAGGGCACTTCTGAGACCATCTCACGGATCCTACAGCCCTACAACATCCGCGTTGCCCACAAACCTACGACTACGTTACGACACTTACTGACCAACGTCAAAGACAGGGACGAACCCAACAACAGACAGGGAGCAGTTTACAAGATCAAATGCTCCGACTGCCAGGCTTCCTACATTGGTGAGACTGGCAGAAACCTGAACACGAGACTAACTGAACACAAACGAGCCACGAGAAATGGTGATGTCAACAATCACATTGCTGTACATTATCAAATGACAAACCACAACATTGACTGGGACAGTGCTCAATGCTTAACCTACAGTACGAACTATTTTCAACGACTAACTCTTGAAAGCTGGTACACTAACTTAGAACAAACGCCTCTTAACAGATGTCAACAGCTACCGGCGCCTTACAAACGACTTATTCACGACGCAAACGAAACCGACAAACGACTATACACGGACCTAAACGCTAGCAATTTGACTAACATAAGACGGATCGAAACTGACCAATGACTGATGACAAACTTTACACGAGTCTTTCAGCCAATACTATCATGGCTAAAGTGACCTATCACTTTCAACGGACCAAACTTATAACATCATCGACTGACAAACACTATTCACTTGACTCTGAAGATGACTTCCGCTCAGGTTGTCGAAACGTCAGTCACCAACAACAGTTCTTCTCAGAACTACACTCACCCTGACGATCACACCATACGAACTACTGATACTCCTGGGTTCAAACCATTTACAATGTAGTTCATTCCTTCCTAACTTGTTTGAAAATATCATGTTCCACAATGATGCAAATTACTTGCCGAGAACATAGATTTGTATCATTACGTTACGAACGTTCGATATGTTTGTTCGACATGAATAGAGCAATCAATTGATACATAGAGTATCTTGCATTCAGTCAAACTTTTTATTGATACCTACAACCTGTACATGTGAGCATAGTAACGATTGTCTTTCATATGCACACTGGCTTCTTGCAAGTAATATATTCCATGCTAAATGCTTCAGTGATTCTCGAGAGAAACAAGGCACATCTCGAGAGAAATGAGACTGGTCTTGAGAGAAAGGAGGCGTGTTTCGAGACAAACAAGATGCATCTCACGAAAAATGAGACAAGAGGTGGTAACTAACATTTGAGCTGTACCATACCCTTAATATTTTGGCTTGCTAGCACTAGTAAAAAGTGTAATTTTAGGGTTGAGTTTTGCTCTTGTTGGAGTAAAATATGTATCGCGGTCTCAACAAGAAAATAACAATAGAAACAACCTCAAAGTTACAGTTTTGAAACAAGTTAGTAGAAACCTTCCTGACAAAGAAATTTTTCTATCCTGCATAGGTATACATATAGGTGACCATTAGAGCAAGCTGCTCTTAAAAGTTAATTGGTCTTTTTAATCTGTTTACTTAACACAGAGAACCTGGCACTTGGAAAGTCCACAGATCAGTCGTCAACAAATAATTATAATTCTACTGTACGTGGTGTATCAGGGAATGCAGTGGATGGAAATCTTGATACTGATTTTGGGAATGGACACTGTTCACGTACAAATGCTTCAAACCCCAGCTGGTGGAAAGTTGACCTCGGAGCAAAACATGTCCCAGTCTCTGAAATATACATTGTCAACAGCAATGAACAGCAAGGAAACAATGACTATAAAATAACATTTGGTGGGTACATATACAGCAGAACCCTGGTAACTCAAACTCTGAAGGGAAACGAAAAACAGTTCAGGTTAGCGGGGGTTCGAGTTATCAGGGTCAATTGAATATCCAACTTGCCATGTAAATAATTGATAGTTTACTGATTTTTCAACACATAAGTATACGGTACAGTGCAGATAAAACTTATCTCGTCAGAAACTGTAACACAGCTAAAGGCACCGCATCTGGTATGACTCATAAGATCGGGAAATGACTATCAAATATGTGAACGGTTGGTTGCACTACATGTATACATGCAATTAAAATAAAATTGCTGTAGTGTTAGTTGAGTGTTTTTACTGATTACACGACAAGAAAAGCTAATGGGATGACATCTGTGGTGAGTTATATGAGCCAGACTTCGAGTTATCAGGGTACAGTTTGATTAAGGGAAAGAAAATTTAGTTTGAGTTAGCGGAGAATTTGAGTTACCCGAGTTAGAGTTAACCAAGTTAAAATGACTGAAAATTGGGGTCAAATCCAAGGGAAATGAGATGTAGTTCGAGTTAGCATGGGAGTTCAAGTTATCTGTCGAATTAGAGTTCCCAAGGGTTCTACTGTGTATTAGTATAAATCTACTAGCGTTCTATCACGAAGGCCGTTCTCTGATTGGCTACGCTACTCACTATCTATTCTGTGATAGATAGTGAGTAGCGTAACAATGTGCACTTGTTAGCAAAATGACAGCCATTTCTTGGCGTTTTCGAAGTGTTGAGAAGAGGATTTAGATTAAGTTTTGAATGACTAGTAGATTTATACTGAAACAATTAGATTATTCGCTCTCGATTTCTATCACACGATCACGCGATAGAAATCTTGAGCTCATAATGTAATTGTTAATTAGAACTTTGTAACACATATTTATGGTTGATTCTTGTGTGGTTGCTTTTTAGCAAAGGTTTTCATCACTACAGTGGAACCCTGATTTTATTCCGACTAAACAATCAACAGTCTGTGTCCCAGCAAAGTTACAGTAATTGTATGAAGTGGTATCCTGATTTAACAAATGAATATAATTTTTGTTCACCGATATTCCTGGTATAACGATGGAAGTCTAGTGATCGGACAAGCATAGACCCCCATTCTAACGATACAGTTAATATCACAAACCGTAAAAGAGTGAGAAACAGTGCAGAAACTGTGGATGGACATGGTGCTATGTTTCGGTTGTTGCATTTGTTATTCACGTACAAAATCAGAGTTCCACTGTTACCGGTAATAGTAAATCAATTCCACAAGTTGCCTATCACTGTTGCATCACTGTTAATGAGGCAGGTACAAAAGTCGGACCGGATCAACTCGGATCGCTGATTTGAATAAGAATAGCATCTATTGTTGTATGCCTCGTTCTTGAATAGATGCTATTCTTATTCAAATCAGCGATCCGAGTTGATCCGGTCCGACTTTTGTACCCGCCTCTGTTAATGTGATTTAAGTTGTATTTCAAGCATTTCAAAAGCTTGATGTGAACAGTTTTAAGTCAAATAATAGTTATTAACAGTAGTTGTTGCAACCTTTGTAATTGCATACCTGTATTTTCATTGATACATTGTAAAGTTCTTTGAACTCTTTCCTAGGTTAGCCAAAATGTTGGAACTAAAATGACCACATCTTTTCTTTTCTGCTTTTACATGTACTGACTCCATCAAATGGGCCCTTAAGTTTAATGTCTTGGCTTATAGCTGAGATTGGCTTATAGGAGAATAAATACAGATGTTTAATTGTGAGAAACTTATGAGATGCTCGAGTCCAAAAAAAAGAAATGTGAATATGTGACATCAAAATGCCTGCCGTGGCATGATAGACAATGTGGCAAAATGTTTGGCCTCCAGCCTCAAATGAAACTGTGTACCACAGTGACTGTGTTTGGTATATTTCAAAAATTATTTCAATAGCAACTTCTTCAGGAAAGTTCTTTAAGCAATTTTTTCAACAACTTTTCGTTTTAGAAAGTCACACATTGGTCATTGCAATAATGACCCAGATATAATTATACCCTTAGTTACATGTGCATGTAGTTGTTGTGTAAGAAAATTTGTAGTCATTCAAAATGAACTGTAATATATACATGTAGTTATCTTAAGAGTATGTTTGTCTGAGGAGAAAATCCTATAAACTGAATGCATGGCCTAATACGATCTGAAGTCAGTTATGGCCTACAGAAGTAGGAAGTAAAGAGTACAGAAGTAAGAAGAAGTAAAGAGTACAAGCACAGCACCTAATTGTGATTTACAATAATATTATATTGGATCTTTTGCAGGAAGTTCCCCCGATGTGACAACAAATGCCGTATGTGAAGGATTCTACAGTTTTCTTGACTTTGAAGCATCGGCTGTATGTTTCATGAATCCACTGACGACTGGTAAATATGTTGGTATTATGACCACAAAGAGTCAAGTTCTCCAGCTATGTGAGGTAGAAGTTTACTCACGAGGTAAATTATTAGTAACAGGTCTATGCATATAGTTAATGTTGGCACTCTGAGCTGGGTTGTTCAAAGCCCAATAAGGATTAGGGAGAATTTTGATGTCAGTTTTGTAACTTTTCCTGTTTATATCGTTTGTCTGTCAGTTCTGAGTTCAAGTAGTTGAAAACTAGACAAAACATAAGCAATCAAAAACATTTTTGATAAGAAAAATTAATAGTACTTCAATCTGTTAACTTTTAACTTTGTCGTTTAAAAACATGTTTCGGAATAAAACCCTAGCATTTGGGAGTAAAAAATCATAAAAGTTACATTTGTAGCTCAATACTGGTAAGTAAATTAATCAAACTGATCTTATTGCTAAGATTACAGAATAATGATATAAATTATTGGTTAATTACGAAAGTTTTACGGTACAAGTAGTAAAACACAGTTAATGAAGTTTGATGTACAAATCTCAGAAAGCCTTAGTTACTGTATGTACTTATGTTATAATGCTGTCAAATTATGTTTGGTACCTGCATACATCACCTGAGATCCTCAAATGCCTTTGATTGTGTCACTCATTGGCATTGTTAGCTATAAAAGCCGCATGATTCAGCATAAAAGTACTTGTCTTCTGTGGCAATAAATGCTTTGGTAAATTAGCTTTTTGTTTGAGGCTCCTGGAGTTCTTTACCATGGGCCCTTCGCACATGCCCACTACATTGCTGTAAGAGTAACGAAACCCCTCCAAAGAGGATGAATCTGCATCCTGCCGATTCACCTCTACAGTTAACCCCTCCTCTTCTGCCTTGGCCCACAAAATCTGGGTCAAGTGTCAGCTGCCTTTCCCTGCCAGAGGTATTTGTTACAGATTTTATCTGCACCCCTCATGGAAAGGAACCCATAATACAAAAGAGCACCTGTTAAGTAATTGTTTATAACAAAGGTACAGTTCCAGCTAAATCAGACGTGGATCCTCACCAGTTTCCACCGTTTTATTGAAATCAGTCAGATATTTCAGAAACTCCAAAAAACTCAGAAACTCCAAAAAGGGGACTTAAGGAATAAAAAATCCATAACATTTCCTAAGGGAACACGGCCCTGGACCCCTCTAGAAGGCACAGGATGTTTCAGAAGTCAGTCACCATTTATCCTGGATCCGCATCTTAACATGACCTCTGACCTGCCAGCATCCATCGCAGGTTGTGACACTTCGAGCCCAGCTACCCAGTTCCCCATCTGAGATGTCCTTCATCAGCTCTTTGGCTTCTTCACACATCTCATCCAGGATGTTTTTTTACATGGGGTAAAGCCATATTGAAAATTTCTAGGAAGGGCTTTTTTGATACTGTTCCTAACCCCAAACCCTTTCCCAAGGTTTTACGGTATCCGGCATACCCATGCCCACTCATGAAAAAAGCTAAAGATAAGGCTTATACCTGGAGTTCAGTGCGAGGTTGCTACTGCGATAGTTGACTTCCTCTTCCCAACATCCATTACATCTGAATAAGAAATGCATTCCACCCCTAATCCTTTTTTCTTTCTGGCCACAAGCGCCAGCTTGCCTTAAAAAAGAAAGAAATAGTATTGGAAAGGCTAGCTAGCTCTAAAAGGTATAGCCTTAAATCAGTTTGTAAACTTATATTTCACTTGAGGATTAGATTCAACTATTTTCAATTGCCTACAATAATACTGAAGAGGTCAGAATGGGTAACATGTCTACTTTCAACTACATAAAACTATTGGTAATCAAAGATTAGAACAGTGCATTCACACGTATACTTTGCATGTTTGGTCTAATTTGATGGCATAGGAATGGCTTAATAGAGAACGTTCTGCACATGAAGTTAAAGTATTAACTTGTACTGGGCAAAACATTTCCTAGGAAGGCACTTAAACTGTTGGTGAATTCAATTTCAGGTTGCCAACACTTGCTGTTGAAAAACATAACTCAAAGCAGAAAAAAAAAAACTGATTGAGCATTGTTATGTTGTTGAGATTCTGGTCCTACAGCTTAGAAGTTATACAGCTGAAATTACCTGACCTTTCAGTGGCACAACTTGCATTTGCTGCAACTTTTGTCTAGTATGATTTCAAGAAAACAAACGAACAGACAATAACGTGACCAAAAATTATTACTGTATTACCTTTGCATGTGCAGTACCGTTCAAGTGTAAGTTGACAGTCCCTCAAAGCTTTATACTCGAAACTCGATTCTCAATCCTTGATTTTCGAAAACTTCGAGGATCGAGGCTCAAGTCGAGTGTCGAGATGTTTGAGGCAGTTCGCAAATTTATCGAGACCGTTCGAGAATTTATCGAGTCGAGTTTCGAGACTTTTGAGTGGGGAAAACAAAGGACTTTTCATGCGATTAACTTCTGACACGTATGAATCTGGAAAGCATATTTTAGCTTTCTTTACTGGTAGATCTATTTTGATTTCATGTCCATAATTTATCGCTGAATTTGTTAATGTGAAAATTTGTTACGGAGGTTTCCTTTCTTTAACGCTTTTTACCTAGATCTTTCTTGAGTTTCACAAAAATACTGGCTAAGAAAACGTGTAACTACTCCATGACTTTGTTGTTGTTTCAGACGGTAATCAGTCATGTAGATTTCACAGCGTTGGCTTGCGCCAAAATTCTCAAGTTATCAGATTTCAATTCCCTGATCAGAAGTTCTTTTACCTTTTAGTGATTGAATTTTACATCCTTTTAAGATTCTTTAATATATTGCATGGAGACAGTTTACTTTTTGAGCCTAATGTAATCATTTTTCATGCGATATTTCATGCTGTATATATTTTCGAGTTGATGATTGATCGGTGGTCTTCGTGTACTCATCAGTTGTTTATTTTGAAATGTGTGTATCCTTCCTTTAGTTTTTTTCTCGATTCAAATATCCGTTTCTCGCTCATTTATACCAATTTGGTGTTATCCTGGTGACGTTCGGTAATCAGACGTAAGCGAATGGATCCTTGATGTAGGCGGTCTCAGAGGTTTGTTTATCTCTTCCCCTGCTCAAACTTTTCGCGGGAAGAATATTAAAAACCAATCATCATGAAATAACCTTTTCCGGATAATTTTTCTTTTAGGGTCAACAAAAATCTCTGATTACAACGAACAGGCCAAAACCGCTGAATCCACGCTTTAGACTAGAAAAGCGATTAAAAGAATAAGGAGAGAAGACAGCATAATAAGCTGCTAATTTATTCAGCATGTGGTGTTCAGCATGAAAACGATAAAAATCAATCACAGCCCGCTAGCATGACGTACGTAAACAACGTCAGAAGTTTACACTAGTGGCTGTGATTGGTGGATTTCGATTCGATCTCTCGATAACATGCAAGAGGGACGGAAATTATGGAAATGTTTCTGCAGGTGTTGTGTTATCAATGAAAACGGTGGTAAAAATAGATTTCACTGACTTTCTTGGTCAAGTTTGTTGTGCCGCTCTGTAAATTCTTGTAAATTTGATGAGTCTACATGAATGTATTGTCTGATCTAGACATGATTGTTGTGTAATCTCGATCAATGGTACTTTTTCTCTTGATGCATTATTTTCAGACAGATATTTTACAGGGAATGCCTGTGAAGTGCTCTGATTTGTAGTAACTAAAAGCTCAGAGTCAGATATTGGTGTACTTGCATGTGAATCCATTCCGTGCGGTAAAGTTGAGAGAAACATCAATACTCATGCACTTGCAAATTGTGTCGGCCAAAAGCGATAAATTATAGACCGCAAAATCAAATTCTTTTATATCCGGTGGGTTTTGTAAAAAGAAAAACATATTTTTCGCAATTAGCCTTTGTTCAAAACAACACACTTGCTCCGGGTTGTAGCCACTCGCCCTGGCAGGGAAAGTTATAAACCCATATAGATGCTAAGTTAGTGTGCTGTCATCGAGTTATCAGCTTCAGTGTAGATAAGTGAACCGCATGTGTCTTGTAGAAAATGCACAACACAAAAAAAATATTTGCATACATTCAAAACCGGGTTTGCGTGAATAAAGGAAGCCACATGTTAATTGTTTTGTTCATCGCTATTGTTTTGTTTCGAGAATTAAATTGTTTCCTCGAAATTGTTGTTTGCAATCCTCAAAAAATTCTTCGAGTGTCTCAAAAGTCGAAACTCAATCGTCGAAACTCGATTCTTGATCCTCGAAAAGAGAAAGTCGAAACTTGAGCCTCGAAACTTGATTCTCAATTCTCGAAAACTTTGAGGACATACATGTAATGCTTACACTTTACAAAACAGAAATTAAAGATTCTTGTCTTTTATCAGGAATTAGGTGACATTTTCACATTAAAAACAAATATTCTTCTCAGTGATATTGACAGTTCTACCTTGTTGTAGCTCAGAATTAATTATGAAAACACTGAAAAAAGCTAAACTTTTGATGAAAGTGGGAATTTTTTACACCACTGTGAGAATATTTTTATGCTGCGTCGAAGTTGCCAAGAAATCAATCAGAACAAGGTACATGTAAAAAACACTGACTACACTATGCTTCAGGGACATAATTTTTATTCATTACTCACTCAGTATTCTTCACATTGTTGCATGCTTTTCGCTTCAATGGTGGCTTGTAATCGGGGTCTAGGTCTGAGTTACGGGGTCGCCCTCAGCAACTGCCTTTTGGACAAAACTTTCTTTTTCCTCTTCTTTCATAAATTTGTGTAAAGTTGCACTAGAATCCATATTTCATTCCACATCCGTTGAACATTTGTATTTGCGGCCTTTGGGGTCTGTAAACAAAATAAACCTTTGTTTCCCGTTTGAATTATTACAACTTTACAGCTGACTTTCTCCTGCTAGATGAAGCAATTATCTCACCTCTGATTGGTTTCGCGGGAAAACATAGCAGCCTGAAAATGGGCATCATACCGCTGGTAAAAGGTACATGTATTGTAGATGCCAAGAACATGGCTTCCATCGAAACAAAGTGAATTTGATGGAATGCCATCAATTTAAGGACATTTCTGGCTGATACAAAACTAATAGAGTTTAACATAGGGCTACATTTCTTAAGCTTTCTTCTAAAGGGTATATTTTTGGCATCTGAATGTTGGCAAGCGTAAACTACTTCAAAATAGGAAACGTTTCACCGCAGTATGCGTTTGAGAATGGAATAATACTTGCATGACAGGGTCACACTTTCCATGAAGGTGAATTTTACAACTTTTTGTTGTCAAATCAAACAAAATCAAAACACAAATGTGTATTGCGGTGAAATGTTTAGTTTTGCCCCATTCTATTTGTGTCCTGAATGTTAAAACAGGAATAATGCATGTAATTCAGATTTAGATTTCATCAATTTTATAAATTTTGCAGAAATGACCACACCTGAAAGCTTCTTGAATTCCAGAAATTCCTTAAACTCTACAGAAACAAATGAACATTTTTCAGAATCAAGAGAGAGTGAAGACGTAGAGTATTAAAATGACTTTAATCTGATAAATATCTTTTGAGATACACCATTCTAATTCACCACGAAAAAAATCATCAAATGTGGTTCCCAGTCCCACCTTAAAAAGACTAAACGTCATTTGTCCCTTGCAGAGTGCAAGCTGTATTTAGTGTTTTGATTAAGCCTATAATGTTGTATGGATCTTGCGTAAGGACCATGGCGGTGGAAGGGACTCGGTGGAAGGGACCAAAAGCATGCAGCTTTACAAAGCTTGACTGGCCGTAGTTGAAGGATACAGTAAATCTTCAAAATATTTAATGTTTAGTGTAATGTTAAGCTGCATAAAAAAAAACAAAACAAATAAGACTGTCCAAGCTTTATAATGAGCCTAATACTGATAAATGCAGATACCAGGAGTGTCACCAAAGCTAGCCGCTATGGAATGTATAATCTGGTGTGTGCATGTAATAATAGGGAAACTGAAGGGGGGCATACTTTTCAAGTTCATAGGGGTTAGCTTTGGAATGTGATTCAATGTATAAAAGAAAGACACCTTTAACAGCTTTAAAACTGCTGTGAAAAATATTTTTTAGCCTAGTCTCTCTGTGTATAATTTATTTATTTATTTTTTATTTAGTATTTTTATTTTTAGTTGTATTTTTCTTAGTATTATTTATATTTGTAATTTAGATTTTTTGTCATGTTCTACCCTCAAAAAATAAAGTTGTTACCTACTAAAAGTCAAAATACTGAATTAGCTCGCTGGCAAATAGTACATGTCATTGCGTAGTAGTATCCAATGGCAATTCTTTTCCTGTACTAGGACTTTATATTTTAATCAAAAGTGCATGCTTTTTTGTTTAGTCAAAGAATGATTAAATCATGATACAAAACTTAAAACTTTATGTGGTTTTGAGATGGCAATACTGCATTACCAATTGGCTGTGTTGGGAGAAAATATTATATTCTTATAGCGACAGAGGTATGTTTTCTCCCAACTAGCCACCAGTGTAATGTGGTAATGCGTCTCACAATCACATTTAGCTTAATATATTATTCAGTATTTTCAAGAAGTAATTTCAATATCTGAACAAAATCTGAAAAAAACTAACAATTATTTTTATCTTCTATCTACTGTTGAGCAATGCAAGTAATTATAACAGTAACCAATGGGACTCAACATGGAACTTACATATATTATTAATAATAATTATTATCACTGTGTTCCTTTCAAGAAAATCTGGCATTTGGTAAGCCAACAGATCAGCACTATTCAAGGTATAACGATGGCAGAAGTAGCAAAGCAGTTGATGGAAATAGCAACACTAACTTCATGGCAGGAGCCATAAAGGGATCATGTACAATGACACAGAGAAGAAGTTCAGTAGCACCCTGGTGGAGTGTGGACCTGCAACAAGTTGAACATGTGTCTGAAGTGTACATAGTCAACAGAGGGTCAGATTGCACCTGTCCAGGTCGATTCCAGAATTTTGAAATCAGAGTGGGTAGGTGAATAGACTTTCTGATACATTTATATACTACAGTGTATAGTGTAACCTTAAGCAGGAGAAAGTGATCAACATTGAATCCATGTTAGTTTGTGTCACACAATGAAACTTGAAGAGGTTGAATAATATCTATTGTCTTTGCTAAAATAATCATAACTTTTGAAAGAGGAAAAAATAAACAATCCCAGACTGTTTTTTTGGCCAGACAATTGGGCAGCACTCCCTAAATTTAAAGTTAATTGATCAACTGGTTTACTTTAATTCTCTTTACTTTTTTTTTGATCTGTACAAGCGATTTCTTCTGTTCTTTATGACCTTTACCTTTGTTAGTAGCATATTGGCCCCACCCTAACTGATAGATTTTGTTGTTTTTTTTTCACGTTCTTAAGTGCCTCCTTTGCACTTGAAAAAGGACACAACATATCTTCTTTGACAAAATTAAATCTTCTATGAAATCTTTCACTAAATTAAATCTGCCATGAAATGTTGAACGTGGCTTGTGAAGAAACCGATCTTCCTGAAGTATGCAAAAGCTCAACTGCTGCGAAGAACCCATAGAGATGTATACAGACTCTTTTACAATCCAAGAACTGGGACAAGCCATATGTGGTCTGAAGAACAGTAAAGCACCTGGTGTGGACAATGTTAATGCAGAAATATATTAATGCTGAATCCTGCATTCACCTTGAACCAGCTTCTGAATATCTGCAGTCAGACTCTTGATCAATGTAAAGCTTGGCCGTCTGACTGGAGGAGAGCTCTCTTGGCCAAAATACCCAACAAAGGTTATCCATCTATTTGTGACTGCAATTACCGAAGGATATTCTTTCTTTCAGTACCATAAAAGCTCTTCTGCAGAATGCTCGTGATGAGAAAGCAGGAACGGCAAGAACAGGCTGCCTACCCAAGAGGAAGGAGATTGACTGAACAGATCTTTATCCTTAGAAATATCCTTTGAACAGAGTGCTGAGTGGCAAACACCCTTGTATATCGGTTTCATCAATTTCAAGAAGGCCTTTGATAGGGTAAAAAAAAAGATAAGCTCTGGAACATTTAGATTTTTTATTGTTTTACACTATTTACAACTTTAACAGTATTAACAGAAATTACATTAATTAAAAAGAGAAAAGAAATATAACAATATGTAGCAAGATCAAGTGTGCTCAGTGAGCAAAGTAGCATAGGCTTTCATGTTGGTCACTGACATTCTTAGGCATTCCTGACAACTTCGTGAACATCATACAACAGCTTTATGGTGGAATCACCTTCTGCAGTGTTGAAAACAGACAGACATCAGAGTTTTTTCCTGTAGAGACAGGATTCAAGCAGGGCCGTGTTATGCGTGGTTTTCTCTTTAACATTGTCATCCACTGGACCATGAGGAACACCACCAATGCAAAGAGAGGTCTAAAATGAAAGTTCGCTAGGTCCTATAGGATCTAGATTATGCAGATGACATAGCACTTCTCTCAAGCTGGCACAAAGATCTCCAAGAGAAGTACAGCTGTCACCTTCAGCTCTCAAGGTACATTGGACTCTGCATCAACACCACCAAGACAAAGGTGCTACAAACAAATGCCAAGGTTGCTGAAGCGATTTCAGTTAAAGATGTGAACTACTTCAGATGCAGGCTGTCAATCGCAAGAAGTTCATGCCACTCTCAATCCTGTCTGGAGGTCAAAGATGTACAACAAGCACACAAAGCTGAGAAGACGTAGACATGCACATGACATGTCAAGACATCAGACACAGAATGTCAATTGCAAGGTCATGCCACTCTCAGTCCTGTCTGGAAGTCAAGATGAACAGGAAGCACACTAAGCTTAGAATCCTCAAGCGCTGCATGACCTCTTTTCTCCTGTATGGTGCTGAGAGGAGGAGGGTTACATGAACAAGTTACCTGTACATGTATGGGACAACTGAGTAACAACCATTACTTCCTATGTACATGTATTACATGTGTATACTCTACATATAATCAATTATTTTACCAATAAAAGTTCTCTAAATAGTGTTACAAGGCTAGTTACATTGTAGAGCTGATGTTTTAAGCGCAACATGTTCATATGTGGTTTCATTGGTATTTTCAGGGGAATGTCTGGTAAACTTTACTGTTGTTGTTGTGGACTGTCACATTTACTGTATTTAATCTTTTAGGTATGGTAGCCAATGGTACGAGTCTTGCTAATCCTAAGTGTGGTGACACCTACACATACCAGTTTCCAGTTGGAGAAGGGAGATCTTTCTTCTGTCATCCTAGGTTAAAAGGGAGATACGTGATAATCAGACTTGAAGACAAAAACAAACCACTCACACTCTGTGAAGTTGAAGTTTACTCGGAAAGAAGAGGTATGATGCATGTTAAGTTACATTATTACCCTGAAGGGTGCATGTCTTTGGTGCAGTATGTATAGCTATTTGTGATCGCTAGAGACTACTTAAACAGTTAAAGTACAGTGAAAGTACAGTAAAGTAAAGAACAGTGGATGGAAAGTTAACTTGGTCTCCTGTTTTGCAAGGTTGACACTCTGAAGGGCACTGCCATCAAAATTTACTATCATGAAGTACACAACCCTTTGTCAAGCAATTCAGCCTAAAACAATAGACCTCAGTAAGAGGCTCTGGGGAATAACTACAGAGTTTGTGGGGTTTATTCCCCAGTGCCTCATGCTGAGGTATATTGTGTTAGGCTGAATTTTAAGATATATCAATGTTGGTCTATTTGACAAGTTACCATGTTTTTAAAGCATGTTTAAATAAATTGCTGTATGTTTCCTTTGTGGGTGTCTTTGGATTGAGAATAAACAGCAGTGACATGCAATGCAGATGCCTAAGTGTTTGGAATGTTTACTTTAACTTCGAACCCACGTTCTTGCCAAAACTATTTTTCCAGAGGGTTTAAGGGGTGTACATAATACTCATGGAAATTCTGAGGGGTGGGAAGGTTATTTTCGTTTTCTAAAAATGGAAATTCATGGGTCATGAATAATTAGGGTTCAAAGACAAAGGAAACTGAGAATCAAACTAGGTTAAAATCATTTGTGACCTAGAACAGATAAATTATTTTCTGGAACTACACATTAAAAAACAGACAACTCCGAAATGATATTGTTGCCATGGACTGCTGACTACCCAATTAACCTGGCTTTTCAACTTCAAAATTCTAAATCTATGTCCCAGTCTCAAAGTGCAGGAAATTTCCTTTGTGTCCTCTACAGGCAACACTTCAGAAATTGGTCAGTGCAACAAAATAATAAGACACAAAGCACTGAGTTCAACAATTTACAAACCTTTTTGTCTCTGTGCTCAAAATCCTAGCGATTACTATATGAAACCAAGACGACAATTATTAAAGGAAAAAAATAAATGATTTAGAAACTAAACTGCCGCAGATCGCTGATGACACAACTGTTGTTTTATCAGATTTAGATTCTGCACAAGCTTTGTTTGTATTCCTTTATTGTTTTAAGAAAGTTTCTGGACTAAAACATAATGTTGCGAAAACAGAAGCAATGTGGATTGGCTCCCTCCAGAACTGTGAAAATGAACCACTTGGAGTCAAATGGAAACTTGCATTAAGTTTTTAGGAATTTTCATTGCATATGATGTACAGATACTAGTTGGGAAAAATTGTAAGCAAAGGCTGAAAAAAATTCTGTTATGTTTACTAATGAACATCTGTGTAAAATAAGATACGTTTCAAATCCCAATTGCACCTTCTGTCTTCAGGTAACAGAAACCATACCCCAGATTTTGTTCAGTTCTTCTTTTTCAAATTCTTCTTGGCATGAGGTTAATGGAATATTTTGAGTAAAATCAAGAGTTGCAGAGGGCTCTCGCTTACATTATTGCAGTGTTATTGTTGGGTCTTTTGAGGAGACTGACTTGACTGACTGACCCACACTTGTTGCTAGTTTAAAGTTTATAGTTGTCAGTTGTGTTTGGGTTATAGATAGTCCCATCATGAAATCATTTAAGGGGGATTAGTACTAGTGACCACTTCTTTATGGCCCAGTGGTGGTCCTAAAATGAACACAACCACATTTTTAAGGTGCACATGTATGGTGGTCGTAAGAGAGTTTCCCTGTGTGAATGACTGGCTGTAAACAAAGCATTACCTGTGTTGGAAATCGCTCAGGTTTTGCATCCTACACTTACATGAATATTAGTGATAGTGAGATAAATGAAAACTGCTGAATTGGGCTCTGCTGTTTGAATAGACCATTTTTGATATATTAAAATTGTAACTTGGCTTCAAGGCTTGAGGGGATAAAACAATAGAAATCTCATCGAGGTTGAAAGATGAATGTAATTTCTTTTGTTTTTTATTCCCCCAAGACTCGGAGCCATGTCAGAATTTTAATACATCGAAAATGGTCTATTCAGGCCATTATACCTAAATCTGAAACACCCTAGAATGCAGGTGGCAATTCAAAGCAAAGTAAACAGTCATCTTTGTAAATTATCTTGAAATCTCTAGCTCTGTGAGAACTTGATCCAAGCAGTTGAATAGGGGGAGGGTGTGTCTAGATCACATTTTATGGTTTTCTAGGCAATAAACTTACATTTTCCATGTGTTTTTGAGAACACAAGGGTATCATGTTTCATACCTTTGTTAGGAAACCAAAAGTATCAAGTTACGATCAGCGTAAAAGTTTCAAGTTTGCTACTTTAACATACTGTATTGCATTTTAATTTAATGAAAATCAAGGTAATACACCACAGTAAATTAAATTCAAAGCTGTCTTGGAAAACAGCAATTGTACACCCTGCTAAGATGAAGTCTTATCAAGGTTTCTATTTGTTAATATTCTGCAAAGTGAAAAGCACTAGCTGACCACCAAAGTCAATGCAAACTGGGACTGAATGACAGGGGTGAGGACGTTTTCTGTGATTTCTATGTGTCAGAGAGGTACATTGATATTGGCACATGAATAGGCCCTTTGCAGCTAAGCCGTCACGTGACCTACTTTTCATAAAATTATGGGCTATAACTTAACAAATGCCAGAAATGGAAAAAGCATGTCGAGAATATCAAAACGGCCAAATTTGAGGCCCCCATCATTAAAAAAAGAGATTTTATGACAGCCTGAATTTTTAAAAAAATAAGGAGGTTTGTATGGAAAATGTTGGTGGAGAGCAAGACCTTGCTCTCCAGCAACATTTCCCATACAAAACTTCTAAATTTTCTGAAAATTCAAACTGTCGTATGAACTTACTCTTTCATTCCAGGGGGCTCAAACTTGGCCATTTTGGTATTTTCGATGCGCTCTTTCCATTTCTGGCATTCTTTAAGTTATAGCCCATAATATAAAAATTTTCTTGGAAAATTTGGTCACGTGACCCCAGCTGCAAAGGGCCTATTAGATGATTGTACAATAATGATGTGCAGAAACATAACTGAGGTCATCCTTAAATTTTTTGTTTCCATTTGATTGAACACTGTGTTTGTTTTCTTTGCTTATTCTCTATAACGAGCAAACTTATTAATGTTAAAGTATTTTTGCAAGTTATGTGTAATTCTTTATTCTTTCTTTATTTATTTCTTTAAGTTAATTACATGCCATTACTAAGGCTGGCTTGCATATAGTGAAGAGCTAATCGCGGCAAGCCAGACAGTTAACAAATAATTTTACATAATTTTTTCCTACTTACAATTACAACATGTAGACCTAAATCTTCGTGCTTTCAGACAATTAGGTAAAAGAATAATATGAAAAGAGGAAAACTAAAACAGCTAGTAATTTAATCGTCATGGTTGATTCATCTTATTTATTAGAGTATCTATGTCGACATGTGTATGTTAGTTTTGAAACGGTCGCTCTTGTTATCTTTCATTTATTTTCTCGTTTGCTCATTAAGTTTGTTGATTAGTTAATGTTTACTTTATCACGTTTTCTGGCAGCCGAAGTTATTGCATAATGATCAACGTTACATAACCTTGTTAGATTTCTCGTGTTACATGTCTGCTTAAGCTCAAAAAAGAGGGACTCGTTCTGAGTAGAAAAGAGTAAGTTGTGACTGCTACCGGCGAACGAAGTGAGTGTTATAGCCAGCTACAGAAGCGATATTTCCCTGCTACAAAGGCTACCATAGGAGCTTTACCAAAGTAAGGCGTTTGTTTGTTTCATATGATTTATCTGTAATGATTTCTGATTGTTATATCTTTCTTGGTCTAATTTAAGTGATTTCACTAAGTTTTTGTTATCGGCTAGTATGTCATAATGTACAATTAGGATTCCTTTGTTATTGCTTTTTAGTTCGAACCATATTTACATGCGTACATCTGGGTAGCTGTGGTTATTATTATCAGCTACGATTATTCTATCGCTTATATTTGGACACAATCTTAACGTAATAAACGTCGTTTTGGATCAACACGCTGTTGCCGCTGTATTGACATTGTACGCTTGTGCATCTGAGTTCGGAAGGGCTCCTAATCTGACCTAAGCACCGCTATCCTGTGACCCTTCATGGTCACATTAGTTCGAATTTGAATGCTCGTTTGGTTTAGAGGCTCTGAAGCTTACTCGCTCGAATTAAAAGGCTCAACGATAAGTCGCCGGGATTCTGGAATTTGCTCAATGTAGCAAACACGTGCTAAACATTATGTAACCTACAGTCACGTTTTTTAAAGAGTACGCGTGGAAATCGTACACCTTCAAAAATGGCGGATAACAAACAAACTATAGACGAAGAAAACGAACAATCGAGCAGGGTTAGGGAGAGAAATCGAACCCTGGACTGGGAAGCAATCGATTCAGAAAGGCTGAACGTGCTCAAAACCACACGAAGCGCTAAGAAAGGCCTCGTCACAAAGGCTCAGAACGAAATCAGAGAGTTAATGTTAGATTTCGTACGTGCAAAAGGACTGTGCATCAACTGCCTGGTCGCTGGTCACATGGCTAACTCTTGTCCTAAAGCAAGTTTTTGCCGAGTCACTGGTTGTAAAGGAGTTCACTCCAGCTACCTCCACCCGAAGAGTGAGCGAACGGCCACGAACCAAAGTTTAGAAAACCCCACTCTGGCTCCGGTCGAATCGCCAGAGCATGCAAATGTTCAAGATGTCTTAAATGGCTACATCAAAGGGAATAATGAGTCTCGCAATATAGGAGACCACGGTCAAGCATCCGTGACTGGCCTCGCACTGATTCCTGTAAAAGTAAAGGCACCAGGCCGTGCGAACACGGTGAAGACCTACGCATTCCTAGATAATGGCTCCAACACCTCCTTTTGTTCAGAAGAACTCGCTAAGCAGCTGGGTCTATCTGGGAGGGAAACGTCACTTTCGCTGACCACGATGGAAAAGGAAAACAGCCGAACAGAATGCCTTGTGGTCAGCTTAGAAGTGCTTGATATAGAAGAAGAAAACATCGTCGAACTACCGGTGGTTTTTACCAGACCAAACCTACCTGTGTCGGTAGAAACTGCAGCGAAACAGGAAGATATTGATCGATGGCCACACCTTGCTGGCGTCACGGTCCATAACTTCGAGGCAGAAGTTGGGTTGTTGATCGGAAGCGATGTCCCAGAAGTCATGGAACCGAGGGAGGTCAGACCAAGCAGAAATGGTGGTCCGTACGCGTCAAGAACTATTTTCGGCTGGGTTGTGAATGGTCCTCTTGGTAGAGCCCAACGTTCGGCTACTCACACTGCTAACTTTGTCAAGGCTGACGCAGAACTCAGCGATCAGTTCCGGAATTATTGCAACATGGAATTCAATGACTCGATTTACAGCCGTAAGTCATCCATGTCACTGAACGACAAGCGTGCCTTAGATGTCATGCACACCTCAGCCAAACTAAAGAGCGGGCATTACGAAATCGCCCTACCATGGAAGGACAATCCTATCTACCTTGAAAACAACAGGATCGTGGCCGATCATCGCTTAAGATTACTGAAGAAGCGTTTTTTGAAGGACCAGGAGTTGCTGGAGAAATACAAAGAATGTATTGAAGACCTACTCAAGAAGGGATATGCAAAGAAGGCTCCTGTTAATGAAATTGAAGGGAAGACTTGGTACCTTCCTCACCACGCGGTGTTTCATCCTGCTAAACCAGGAAAAGTTCGCGTCGTCTTCGACTGCTCTGCTAAATATCGAGGGAGTTCCCTTAACGACAAGCTGTTACAGGGGCCGGACTTGACAAACTCGCTCGTTGGAGTCCTGACACGATTTCGACAAGAGAAAGTTGCTTTGATGTCTGATGTCGAGGCCATGTTTCTTCAAGTCCACGTGAAGCCCGATGACTGCAACGCGCTACGCTTTCTCTGGTGGCCTGGCGGTAACCTCGATTTGGAACCAGAAGCATTGATGATGACGGTGCATTTATTTGGAGGTGTGTCGTCTCCCAGCTGTGCTAACTTTGCCTTGAGAAAAACCGCAGATGACAACGAAGAAGATTACGGGCCAGAAATCGTAAATACAGTCAAGCGGAATTTCTACGTAGACGACTGCTTGAAGTCCGTTCAATCAGAACAGATCGCTATCAGTCACGTGAAGAATCTGACAAGTTTGCTGAAGAAGGGTGGATTCCGCTTAACCAAATGGCTATCTAACTCTCGCGAAGTTATGGAGTCCATCCCCGAATCGGAGCGTGCATCATCAGTGAAGGATTTGGATCTTGACCATGCCCCTATAGAAAGAGCACTTGGTGTCCAGTGGCGCATGGCCTCAGATACCTTTGGGTTCAAGATCGTAATAAAGGACAGACCGGCTACAAGAAGAGGGATCCTGTCGGTGGTCAGCTCGATATATGACCCGCTCGGATTTATAGCGCCCTTTATCCTGAGCGCTAAGCTGATCCTCCAAGATCTTTGCAAGAAGAAGCTTGGTTGGGATGACCAAATTCCCGGTGAAGAACTCGACTGCTGGAAGGCTTGGCTAGAAGTGCTGCCAAAGCTTGAAGAGTTTTCCATTGATCGATGCTTCAAGCCTCCTGGCTTCGAAAGGGTGGTTTCTTGCCAACTCCATTACTTCTCCGACGCTTCCCAGCTGGCTTATGGTGCAGTCTCGTATCTCCGTCTTGTCAACCCACGTGGCAGCGTACATTGTTCCTTCGTAATGGGAAAGTCCAGGCTAGCTCCACTAAAGCCAGTAACCATACCAAGGATGGAGCTCTCCGCTGCTGTGTTATCAACAAGACTAGATGCGATGTTCAGAGAAGAGCTAGAGTTTACAGTGGACGAATCTATCTACTGGACAGACAGTACGTGTGTCTTACGCTATGTCGAGAATGAAGATAAGAGATATCAAACGTTTGTCGCAAACCGAGTATCTGCGATTCGCGAGCGATCTTCTCCAGCACAGTGGAGGTATGTTGAAACGAAGCTTAATCCAGCCGACGACGCCTCAAGAGGAATGACCGTTGAGACCATCACCAAGAGTAACCGCTGGTCCAAGGGCCCATGCTTTCTTTGGCAGGATGAAGAAAATTGGCCAAAACGCCCGGCTGCCCTGGATGATGAAGGAAGAGAAGAGCCATGTGCTTCAGAAGAAAGCAAAGCCGCCTTCATCAGTTTGGCCCATCCCACTAAACCAGATATCAATAAAGCGTTTGAGCGTTTCTCCTCATGGTTCCAGCTGAAGAAGTGCGTCGCCTGGGTACTTCGATATAAAGATAATTTGCGTAACGCCGTCGCCAAGCGAAAGGAAGGAAAGGCAATACAGTTTGATAACGAGAAGAAGTTGAGCTCATTAGATGTTAAGGAGTTGGAATGTGCCGAAAGAGCTATAATCAGAGCTGTCCAAGGTGTCAGTTTTTATGAAGAATTACTGTTTTTGAAGACGGCACAGAAACAAGTCAAGAAATCCAGCAGCATTGTCAAGCTAGATCCAGTTCTCGTGGAGGGAATTATTTGCGTTGGAGGTCGGTTACATAACTCACCCATCGAGCAAGATGCTAAACATCCAGTGCTACTTCCTAAAGATCACCACGTCTCCGAGCTTATCATGCGTTATTATCACCTGATCAGTGGCCACTCCGGTCTCGAACACACGCTATCCTTGATCAGACAGAAGTACTGGATCGTTCAAGTAAGAGTTCCCCTTCGTCGCATCCTGAATTTGTGCTTTAATTGCAGAAGAAGGCAAGCGCCAGTAGGCCAGCAGAAAATGGCCGCTTTACCCGAAGATAGAGTTAATCCATCAGAACCGCCATTCAGCTATGTTGGAGTAGACTGTTTTGGCCCGCTAGATGTTAGACGTGGTAGGAGTACCGTGAAGAGATACGGCGTGATATTTACTTGCTTGTCAATTCGGGCCATACACATCGAAGCCGTACACAGCCTTGACACAGATTCTTTCATTGAAGCTTTCAGGCGGTTTATTGCAAGGAGGGGCCAGCCGCTGTTGATGAGGTCTGACAACGGAGGGAATTTTGTGAAGGCCGACAGAGAACTACGAGAAGCCGTTCGCGATTGGAATCAAGACAAGATTCATGACTTCCTTTTGGCAAGAAATATCAAGTGGATATTCAACCCTCCTGCGGGCTCCCACCATGGTGGGGTATGGGAGCGCTGCATCCGTACTGTGCGAAAGGTGATGAAAGCTCTCATGAAGCAACAGCCCTTAGACGACGAAGGTCTCCTAACACTCATGTGCGAGGTGGAAGCGATAATTAATGGCCGACCGATTACTAAGGTATCAGACGATCCCAGAGATCACGAGCCCCTCACACCTAACCATCTCTTGCTACTGCGAGCAGGACCTACGTTGCCACCAGGCCGGTTCAGTAAGGATGATGGCTACTCTCGCTGCAGATGGAAACAAGTTCAATACTTGGCGGATGTCTTTTGGAGGCGATGGATACGTGAGTACCTGCCTACATTACAAGAAAGACGAAAATGGGGCAACGCTAACAGGAATTTTGCTGTTAACGACGTCGTTCTGTTGCTTGATGACCGTGTTCCTCGCAGCTCCTGGCCTCTGGGTCGAATTCTTGAAGTGCACCAGAACAAGAGAGATGGAATGGTCAGAAGTGTCAAGGTCAAGACGAACACGTCCGTTCTTGTGCGACCAATCGATAAGATTGTGCTGTTAGAAGCTGCTTGAACACTACTGTACTTACCATAAGTACTGCTGGAGACTTTGACTGACTCAGTAATGATAACTTTTAATGAAGAGTCATATCAATTAGTACTAGTACGTTTCAATCCTTGAGTTTTATCTTTGTTAAAGGCTACGAGTTTACCCGCCTTTAAAGGGGCCGGAATGTTAGTTTTGAAACGGTCGCTCTTGTTATCTTTCATTTATTTTCTCGTTTGCTCATTAAGTTTGTTGATTAGTTAATGTTTACTTTATCACGTTTTCTGGCAGCCGAAGTTATTGCATAATGATCAACGTTACATAACCTTGTTAGATTTCTCGTGTTACATGTCTGCTTAAGCTCAAAAAAGAGGGACTCGTTCTGAGTAGAAAAGAGTAAGTTGTGACTGCTACCGGCGAACGAAGTGAGTGTTATAGCCAGCTACAGAAGCGATATTTCCCTGCTACAAAGGCTACCATAGGAGCTTTACCAAAGTAAGGCGTTTGTTTGTTTCATATGATTTATCTGTAATGATTTCTGATTGTTATATCTTTCTTGGTCTAATTTAAGTGATTTCACTAAGTTTTTGTTATCGGCTAGTATGTCATAATGTACAATTAGGATTCCTTTGTTATTGCTTTTTAGTTCGAACCATATTTACATGCGTACATCTGGGTAGCTGTGGTTATTATTATCAGCTACGATTATTCTATCGCTTATATTTGGACACAATCTTAACGTAATAAACGTCGTTTTGGATCAACACGCTGTTGCCGCTGTATTGACATTGTACGCTTGTGCATCTGAGTTCGGAAGGGCTCCTAATCTGACCTAAGCACCGCTATCCTGTGACCCTTCATGGTCACAGTGTATAGGCCTTTATTTTCATCACATAATTGTCTCTATAGCTTTTAAACAGTTGTTATTATTGTTTGATTTTATGCGCTGTTGATTAGTGAACCCATGGTATGCGAGTACATGTATAGCAATAGTTCTAGTTGTTAATGTTAATTTAGAGTTCGGGTTATTGTCCTTTCTTGGGTCATAGGTTGTTTTGGATTAGATCTTGGAAGCATTAAATTTTAGTACACAGCAAATAAAGGTTTAAGGATGGTGCCTACTTTTGCTAGTGCGCACATGTTAAGTTTTCTGTGCATCATGCAAGGCATGGTTTATACGCCACATGCGTGCTTGGGTTGACATTGACGTAATCAACTACGCTACCACTTATGTGACTTAAATGAAAGAAGAATTTTCCTACTGTGATCAAGTCTGTACTACAAGCCTGTACTGCAGTATATAAAACCAAGACACCAGGATGGCAGCATATCCCTATATTTTGGCTAAACCGGAGAAGAGCTTTTAGCAGCGAAAAAACCACTGCTGCAACAATTTTGTCAATAAAAACATACCAGAAGCAGCTTTTATGTTACCATTTACCATGAAGTTTAAAGGTCGTTATAAATGTGTTTGCTTTTCTGTATGTATAGGAAAATTCTAAGAAACTCTGTGAATTGAGAAGAAATATAATGTTTCCTTCTTTTTCAGAAACAAATGCTGACATCAGCATTTTTGTTGAGAGTCAAAGCTAATTATCTTGGAAAAATGCAGGGCTAAACCGCAGTTTTCTTTATGGATTCCAATAGCCCTTGATGAGATATACGTTTCCCACATGGTCCTTACCCTGTGATAAGACCTTTATATTTAGTAATTTGAGCACCATAATTCCTTTTCAGCTTGCCCAGTGCAGGCCATTGGTGTAGCAAGCAGCGATGCATTTCCAGACAACAGCTTTTCAGCCTCATCAATAAGTGGTAGTAATAAAGCTTTCAAAGGACGACTGAATGGAGATGGTGCATGGTTTCCAAGCGATAACAATGATGGTGATGACTACCTACAAATTGATCTCCTTTATGAGTTTGCTATCTGTGCTGTGGCTACACAAGGAAACCCAAGTGCTGATCACTGGACAACAAAGTACAAGCTACAGTTAGCATTAATTGACCATGCCAATAATTGGCACACCTATCAAGAGGACGGCAGTGATAAGGTTTGTCCATGTGTTATTGTAAAGGAGAACAACTACATAATGATATATGTTAAAATAGTCACCTGTGACAATGCATGAGATGTCGACCTGTTTCAACCAGCCTGGTGGAGCATTTTGCTGAAATACAATCAGGTACTTTGAAATAATGATTTATCGAGAGAGTTGAGTCTCCTTGAGTCAAATTTTGAAAGTTAGACTGGCAATAAGTAAATGACACAACAATTGAACCATGATTCACAAGCATTAAGATGGTTTATTTGTTTAAATGATAAGGCATTTGATACTTGAAGTCTGTTTATATATGAGCCAAGGGACCAATCAGGCCATTGCTTATCCTGTTTCAGTACCATAAAGCGAACATTCAGTACCATCACAGGGTTGCCCCAGCATTACCTTTCCCACTACCATTTACATCTATATACCTGGGTGGAGAGAGACACTGAAAGAGTTAAAATCAATCATCTTGAAGACATATTACTTAACGTGCTTCCTTGCACAACACTTACTTTTGTCTTTTTAAACAACGAGGTTCAGCTATAACATCATAGCGTTTACTATCAACTCATATTTCAGGAGTTTAATGGTAATTCTGGAAGAAAGGACATAGTTAAACACAGTCTCAAGGAATATGCAAGTGCACGATTCATACGGTTCCAACCAACAGATTACAAGACTCACAAAGCTCTGAGAGTTGAAGTGTTTGGAATACTTATATCTGCAGGTACATTTTGTATTACTGGTTTTCATATCGGGGAGGAAAAGGTTATAATTAAATCATTTGGCAAGTGGAGGTCTTTTTAAAACAATACTACTGGTATTTTCAAATACTTTTTAATACATGTACCTCTTAATTGCTACTTTTTGGTGAGTCATCACATTTTAAACTTGAAAACTCACCTATTTTCCTTTTATTGGATACCCTGCAAGGGTCCCGAGTTAAATATTAACCTACATGTAGAGTGAATCACGTGTTTGCATTTTTCTGCCTAACATAAGTTGTTAATATAGTAAGGTTTGAACCCAGGAGTATCAGTAGTTCGTATAGTGTGATTGTCCGGGTGAGTGCAGTTCTGAGAAGAACTGTTGTTGGTGACTGACGTTTCGACAACCTGAGCGGTAGTCATCTTCAGAGTCAAGTGAATAGTGTTTGTCAGTCGATGATGTTATCCTACAGTACAAACTATTTTCACTGACTGACTCTTGAAAGCCTGTACACTAACTTAGAACAAATGCCTCTTAACAGATCTCAACAGCTACCGGCACCTTACAAACGATTTATCCACGATGCAAATGAAACCGACAAATGGACTTCTAACGGACCGACTTAATTTGACTAACTATACACAGACCTCAACGCTAGCAATTTGACTAAGAAAAGACGGATCAAAACTGACCAATGACTGATGACAAACTTTACACGAGTCTTTCAACCAATACCATCATGGCTAAAGTGACCAATCACTTTCAACGGACCAAACTTATAACATCATCGACTGACAAACACTATTCACTTATTATTCACTTGACTCTGAAGATGACTTCCGCTCAGGTTGTCGAAACATCAGTCACCAACAACAGTTCTTCTCAGAACTACACTCACCAGGACAATCACACTATACGAAATAAGTTGTTAATATAAAAAAATAAACAATTGAAGGGCCTGGTGGGAAAAGGGCGTTAGGTATTTTGATCAAAAGTGAACTTTGTCAAAAACTCACTACATTTTGCACGTCATTTTGTTTAGGCTCGTTAAACAATGTCCTGTATTTTTCTTCGCTGAAATTTGCTTCGTTTTGGAGATATTAGGTATGAAAAAAACACTCAGTTTTTTTTTTTCTAGCAGCTTCTTTAGAAGTTTATTTGTTGAACAACAAACAGCCAGGAAGGCTGTTTATTTTGTAAGAAGTCAAAATCAAATCCCACAGAATCTTAGCTGTCTTCTAAGTCAAAGGAAAATAGCATATAGGGTGGAAATCTGGGAACAGATTGGTTACATAGGTTATTGTGACATGAAACACAATATGTGAGTCGCTCAAGCGTCAAAGGAAACACCATAGAACAGAAAAGTGATGTGATGCATTAGAGCTCTGTCAAGTAATATCTTAAGCATTGTTTTAAAGTACCTTGTACATGTATGCCTGCCTTGTGATTGAGGCGTCATAAACCCTTGATAACCCGTAAGTCACCACCCCATTTTAAAGAAGCAACATGTGTTCTGAAACTTTGACAGCAGCTGATGTAATCAAGTTATCAGCATTTGAAGTCAGATCAATCCAGTTAGCAAGGTCCAAGAGCAGTTCTCGCCCAAGAAAAAAAAACCCTCTTGTGAGTTGCGGCTCATTTGCCAAGTGCTGCTGGCGTCAAAGTTTGGAAAGCTAGAAGTGATTTTAGAGTGACAAAATATTTCTTGCATCAACCACTATGTTTTCACCCGGGAGTTGAAGCGACCTTTCCCAGCATACATTGCAATCATGTGCAGTGGAAGTTTCGTGGCTGTGGAAGTCTGGTAAACAGCATTGTAAGTAAGAGGGAGATCAATTGTAACAGAGATCTCTGATCCAGCTTGCTTTGATTTTATTTCAAATTGGCATGAATTGTGGTGTTTGGAATTTCTAGGATCAGCTGGCATGTAGATGTATGGAGACACGTATGTTGCGCAGAAGGGTTAATCTTTAATCTGTCAGCGCTATTTATAGGCCCTCAGCTTTCACTGTTTAGTAGTGACATCAACATTGTTTGCTGTATTCGATTTGACTATGATAGTTTCACAAGCTAGTTTCTATGTTTATGAGCTGACTGGACATGGCATAAGAGTCCTTTTTTTGTTTTTTTGTTTACAGTGGAGCTACCAAACTTGGCTAATCAACCTATGGTGACTACAAACCACAACAAGCAAACCTTGCTGAATAACAGTAGACTAATCTCTAATCCTGCCTTAAATCTAACCACAAGAGCCTTGAGCGTTTTACTCTCCTTATGTGAAATGAGCACATCTGCGGTCATGTGTTCTCCTGAAATTAAGAACATACTGTTTTTTTAAGTCAAATCAACATCTTTGCAGTCATGTGTTAACGTGAAATCAACATTTTAACTGTTTTGACGTGAAATCAACATTTGTGAGCTTACACCTTACAATAAAATCCATATTTGCTTTTTTCAGTGAAATGAACATCTTTAATTTGTGGCAAGGCATGAACGTGAAGTCAACATTATAGCCGTTTTGCATGTGAAATCCACATTTTTCAGCTTAGGCTTTGGATAAATTCAACATTTTGCTGTTTCCTAAGTGAAATCAACCTCCTTGCAGTCACGCGTTAACATGAAATCACCATTTCATGGTTTTTGGGATATAATACAATTCAAACTTGTCACACAAGAGAGGGGTAAGAGAAATCTAAAAAAAGTGCTAGTCCAAAATGAATACACCAGGACTCTTATGTAACAGGTTTCTGGCACTGATTGGACCTGTGCAAAAACTGCCGTGATTTAGCTCAGCATTAAATAATCACAAAGCTATGTTTTTTTGTGTGTGTGTGCAAAATGTAATTGCATCACAGACTGCCTCGCTGTCGTGTTGCAAAAAGTTGTAAAATTTAGTGTTATTAAAGAAGGGATAGGTATTCTTTTTGTTAAAAACAAATATTGTTGAATTGTAACTACATGTACAGTGAGAGGATCTTAAATTTAAATGCAAAAAATGGCTTAAATTCATACATTGTATTAAAAAGAGTATAAAATGCTATAAGAAAAAGTAAATTACAGTATAATATAAGTAACATTCACTATGAAACCCAAACCCATTAAAATCTTGTGAAAATTTTAATGGGAAAATCATAACATTTTCATGCCATTTTAACATGTTTTTCATGGTGTTAATTCATGGGTTTTCATGGGGAAAATCCCATGAAAAAAGCATGAAAAAAGCCATAAAATTACCATGAAAATCCTCTTAAAACTTCCCAATTAATGGCCCATAAAATTTTTATTTTGAAATCAAAAACATTAAAAGTCCATGAAAATGCCATTAAATTATCTGGGGTAATGAAATGTAATTTAATGGGATTTTCATGTTATTGGAAAAATGCACCATGAAAATTACCACCAGATTTTCATGGTCTTAATTTCATGGGATTTTAATGACATGAAAAATTCATGGCTCCGGAAATTTTAATGGCCCATGAAAATTTTCACACTACTTTAATTGCCTTTTCACAGAATTTTTATGGTCCATGAAATTTGACGCCCTGTTAATTTCATGGGGCAAATGATTACTCCTGCAAGCCATGAAAATCCCATTAGTAGTCCATTAACTACAAAACAACTAAATACTTTTATTCCAGCCATTTTGATATCATTACAATTTGTTTCATCAATCTTATGTGCAAAAGATTGCACAAAAAACAATGACAGGTTTGTATGGCCTGGACATAAAAAGTCTGACTTGTTGAGAAGTAATGGCAGACAGTGGTAAACAGACTTAGCTGCTGGTTCAGTGACTTCTAACAACACACATGACACTTGCTTCATTGAATTTCATTTTAGCAAAAGCAATGTAACTTGTATTGAATTCTGTAAATTGCCGTCAGTTAAATGTAAGCCTAGTGTTTTTTTAAAAGCTTTATACATGTACTCACAAAACACTTTGTAAATGACTGCCATGTTCATATAATGACACCTTGGTAACAGGATCTTTGATGAGTGCCAAAAATCGCAAGCTACTGTAAGCTATAAGTGCAGTCCACATTTTTACCTGTGCGTGTACCATAAGACACTGAACAATATTATAGGAAAAACTTACCCAAATCCTATAGTCATTTGTCACCCATCTGTCCAGGCAAAGATATTGATGTAATGTATGACTAACGTAAACATCAATCTGCTGCACGTACTGTTCAAATATTTTTATTGTAACCATTTTGGTATCATATGATCAGAAAATTCTTGCATCTTATTTCCAGCATGAATACTGGATATCTTTATATCATTTTCTTTTTAAATAAAGAAATTTTGAATATTAAAAAATTGTTAAATATTATTCTATCACTGATTTCTTTTCCAGTCATATACATGTAATTAAATAAATTTTGCCATGATCATAAAATTCTATCTGAAAATAACCTTCTAGGATTCTGACCGTTTTTGACATATATATTAGTTGTAATAATAACTATATATGCTGTATGTAGTGAATTCTAAACATTTTTTCTACTGTGTAAATCACTATATATATATAGCTTACAAAGACCAAAATCGAACTTACTACTGATCAAAAAATATTGTGTCATTTTTTGTTTTTCAATAGCGAAGCGTGCGAGGACTAAAAATAGAATGCAAATGATTATACCCCCCACGAGGCTCATACAACATCGGCGTATTCTGAGAGAACTAGAGGGGATCCAGGCGAAGTTTTCGTTTAAAAAATGTGTTTTAAGAACACCGGCTGTTTTAGAAACTATTTTAGGAAAATCGTCCGCCATTCCGGTTTGTTTGTCTGAGTCTTGTCTGAGTCATGACGTCACTCGCCCACTTTGCTATTGAACTTCTCTTACTGCTAACAAAAATCTATGAGAATATTGCATTGGTAGTACATGTTAGACTAGCAGTATCCCTTCATTGATGTGCAACCGTTATGTAAATTATCACTGGAGGAAGCCATAGTTCATTTTGTCTCTTTATGAAACACTGTGTTGAGTATTATTTTCAAATTATTTGGGCATCTTGAAAGTTAAAAAAGTAAAATAAAGGCAATGGTAAGTTTTCATTTAGAGATATTCTTGCCAAAATGGAAAATAAAAAGGAGTGTTCTCAATATTTAAGTTTAAATTCCCCAAACAGAAAATCATACTCGCCAAACGGGGGAGTGATCAATGATTTGTACTCACTTGACGCTTTTCACACTCGTATTGACGAGCAGGCGAGTGCAAATTTCCAACACTGGACTTGTCAACATTAACCTTCTATTACGCTTATAATTAAGAAATAGAAAACATGTGCTGTGTTTCTATCGTGTAATAGAAACACGAGTGACATTTGGGAGAACAAGAAATGCTGTGGGAACACAAGCTGCAGGTGAGTGTTTCCACAGCTTTTTCGAGTTCTCCCAAACTTTCACGAGTGTTTCTATAACTCGATAGGAACATGGAGAACATGTTTTCTATTTCGTTTAGAAAATACCGTGACGAAGAAAAAGAAAAACAACTTGTTTACTTCGATCATCAAAATGTAAATTCTCTTTGTTCATGCCATCATTATGTCAACAACTCGTGCTTAGTTCTGTGTTTCTATCGAGTTATAGAAACCAATTTTAAACCAATCAGCGTGCGTATTTGCTTTGGGTTAATTTCTAGAAATATATATCATACGATTTTTGTCCAGTATCTACAGAAGAAGCTCACAGCAATTAAAGACCACCTGGAACATCTTCTTTCTGTTTAAATTTTATTTTATTTGGTAAATTTGAAGGTTTTTCTAATATGGCATACATATGTAAGCTTACCGACATTTT
>CAXHUQ010000943.1:0-19360 GCA_964020085.1 Micromussa lordhowensis | reverse complement strand
ATACATCGGCAAAGACTAAATATGTTTCTTAGCAATCCATCTTTATTGTGTTAAAATTTCAGAAAAATCGAACGAAACCAGAGTTAATTAGTCAAAACTTTTGCCTAAGGGATCCACTCGGCGCCATTTAAGGTGATTCCTGAGAAATAAAATTTAGCGATGAGTTTTTTTGAAAATTTACCTGAATGTTCTCTACCAAGCACTGTTTCGGAAAATAAAATTGAAATGATAGATCACCATTTTCGTTTAAGAGATGTGATTATAATAATGACCTGCAAAATAGAAACCTCTCAAATAGGGACACCTCGCTCTGTCCTTTCGGTGTACGTGTGATAGAGGTATGACTGTATATGTATCTACTCGGATTTCGAAAATGTACACTCCGGTGAGAATTTATGTCTATGAGCTTCCGCGTTTCCGCGTTTCCGCGCTTCCGCGTTTCCTCATTTTTTAAAGTTTGACAACAAAATTCCCAGTACTTGTTTAGAACTGTTCATCGTTATCGCCTGCCTAATATGAAGTGCTTAAGTTAAATATTTCACAAGGAAAGTTACTCGCGTGTTTCAAAGTAGGACACTTAGCCGTATTCCATGATAAGCAAAACATGACTATTCGAAGCGCGTTTTTTCTATGATACAATTACCAATTGAATTTTGTAAACCGGTCATATAACGCATAGTTATATACTTTAGAAGAATTCAGAGCGATTTCTAGTAACAATCCAAAGGACAGGACACACAGACAGAACGTGTACCATCATTTCACAAGTGCGAAACTTCACCTTATAACTGAGCACTTGTTTAAATATGGCTGTTCAACATTTCAGTACACAGTTATAGTGTATACTTGAAAAGAGAATTCAGATTTTCAGTGTACTAGATTCTGTAGGGTTTGCTTATACGGAAGAATATAGTTGTATACCTGCTTTTTAGAGGAAATATTACACTTCGAGTTAACTATGCTCATTTTACAAAATTCACGCGCGCGGCGAACACTTGAAATTGCCGAACTCGATTTCAATTTATTTCGCATAAGCTGCACTTCTGAATCAGAAAATTCGCTCCTTGGACGGGTAAGACTTATTCCTTGCACAATTAAGAGTTTGTTCCCCCTTGTAAGCATTTTAAATCCTATAAGAACGGAACGTGGAATGTGCACACAACAGTTCCCGCGCAAACACTTTCCCATCGATTGTCTTAAAATTTCAAAGTATTATATTTCCGTGTCTTTTTACCTTTTAGCCACAAAATTTATACAAGTTGTTTGTCTGTGTCGAAGTTTACAGTGTGTATAATGTCATTTTCGTACGTTCAATTGGTCATTACTGCGCATGTGCTGCATTTTTCAATAAACATTTCCCCATACATTCTCTTCAAATTTCAAAGTATTATATTTTCGTGTGTTTTTACTTTTTAACCACAAAATTTATACAAGTTGTTTGCCTGTGTCTAAGTTTACAGTGTGCACAATTTCATGTTCGTACGTTCAATTGGTAGTTACTGCGCATGCTCTAAAACATCGTAATTTTCCAATACATTGTCTTAAAATTTCAAAATACTGCCTTTTCATGTGTTTTTAACGTTTTACTACAAAATTTACACAAGTTGTTTGTTTCTGTCTAAGTTTACAGTGTGCACAATTTGAGGCGCGTACGTTGAATTTGTCGTTACTGCGCATGTACCGAATTTTTTCATACATTTCTTCTTATTTTACGATAGTCGTAACTTTGAAAATCGTAGAGCAATTGACAAATGCTTTGAAACAGAAAAACTGTGCATGATATTTACCTATTCAATATACGCAGAAGTTGTCACTGTCTTTGATAAAGTACTGCGCATGCCCTAAATATCGTCAAGTTTTCATAAGACATTTTCAGAATGCTCTATCTTCCTCATTTTTTAAAGTTTGACAACAAAATTCCCAGTACTTGTTTAGAACTGTTCATCGTTATCGCCTGCCTAATATGAAGTGCTTAAGTTAAATATTTCACAAGGAAAGTTACTCGCGTGTTTCAAAGTAGGACACTTAGACGTATTCCATGATAAGCAAAACATGACTATTCGAAGCGCGTTTTTTCTATGATACAATTACCAATTGAATTTTGTAAACCGGTCATATAACGCATAGTTATATACTTTAGAAGAATTCAGAGCGATTTCTAGTAACAATCCAAAGGACAGGACACACAGACAGAACGTGTACCATCATTTCACAAGTGCGAAACTTTACCTTATAACTGAGCACTTGTTTAAATATCGCTGTTCAACATTTCAGTATTAGGACCTTCTGTTGTACGTTTTCTTGTTAGTCACCTGTACGAAGGTAAGAAAAAAAAAGCGGGCATTTTAAGCTTTCGGATGAAAATATTTTAGCGTCAATATTGTCCGCTTTTCATCCAGGAACGTTTTTAACCGCAGAATAAGGTACCTTTTCCGCGCTTTTAAAGAGATCGCTAAAAATTAATGCGGAAAGTTAAATTTTCTGCTCTTTTCAAGTGGAAGAGTTGATCTTTTTCTAGAAAAGTAGAATTGCTGGAACCTTTCACTGAGTCCATAGCCCTCACTCAACACCTTTTTAGCGTATTTAGTATTCTCTTCGTTCGAATCCAACGACTTCAAATCACCGACTTCGAAGCGATATATCTCTTTAGAGTTAATAGCTACTATACATCGGCAAAGACTAAATATGTTTCTTAGCAATCCATCTTTATTGTGTTAAAATTTCAGAAAAATCGAACGAAACCAGAGTTAATTAGAATTTTTTTTGTGAGTCCACTATGACTTCCCTTGTGGACTAACAAAATACGCAGCGGTCAGTCATAGAATGATTCCGGCAATTCTGCTTTTTTTACAAAAAGATCAACTCTGCTAATTGAAAAGAGCAGAAAAATAAACTTTCTGCATTTATTTCTCATAGAACAAATGCAAAATTGTTACCTTATTTGTTAATGCGAGTCGATTAGTTGAAAAGTTAAAAAAGGTACCTTTTAAGAAAAAAAAAGATTTTTAACCGCAGAATAAGGTACCTTTTCCGCGCTTTTAAAGAGATCGCTTCAACCTGAAAAAAGGGTACCTTTTTCGCGCTTTAAAGCTTTGTTTGGTAAAGTGAGAAATGCATGAAAAGTGGACAATATTGGCTTCAAAATATTTGCACTCGAAAGCTTAAAATACCCGCCTTACATAACAGAAAGCGACGTTTCGGTCAAAAAAAAAGCTAGAATTATTGCCTGAGAGCTGACAATTGAATTCTTCCCACTCCACAAGAGCTGGATCCTTTGCTAGTTTCCAGCTCTCCTGGGTTAGAGGCCTCAAAAAGGGATATGGGAACGAGAATGAAAAAATTCCCGTCAGCCATTTCGTCAATGGATCTCTGTTTTGACCGAATGACCACGAAAAACTCTGTGAACTTCGATCTTTTTCACCTCTTCCCTCGGCGCCATGCAGTCCATCGTTTCCTACCGGCTGACTTCTTCAGACGAGTCGAGCTCAGATGAATCCGATATTCAGCTCCAAACGCCTTCTAAGAGGCCACGCACGAGCAATTTCATGTTGCAGACAGAAACAGACGTTGATTGCGACGATCTGATCGAAGAAGGAGCAACCACGTGCACAGAAGAAACGACAGCAGAAGAATCACCAGAAAAACCAGAAGAATCACCAGAAAATCCAGAAGAATCAACAGAAGAAAAACCAGAAGAATCAACAGAAGAAGAAAGCAACTGCGTCGTACCCATGACCGAATTCAAACTTCGCAAACAGTCATATGCATTGGACATTGGACAATTGCCGCTGGAAATGCAGACATTTCTGCGCGAACTGAAAACCTTCTTCACTCGTCCAGTCCAGCTGGAAAGACAAGCAAGACCTTTGGCAACATCGACATACCAGAAAACCCAGGAAAGAATATTATGTGAGTTTATTGTCTGAGTTATTTCGCTCGCACAGTGTTGTTCAATAATTTAACGATTTTACGATGTGCAAACGAATTGATTTTCCCTTTTCATGCCCTTAGGCTTTCTTGGATTCTTGAGGTCTCGCCCTGGTGTGATACTGCAACCCGACGTCTTCCTACGTCAGTCTCTGTTGGAATCTTATCTGGATTTTCTCAAGGTGACGTGTAATGAATTTTTTGACGTTTGCGTGGGAACTGGGCCGAAATTGAGCGGCCATGTTGTGACGTGTCATTTATGTTTCTAGTTTTGAAATCCATTTGTAAACATCTGCTCAAAGGAGACTAAAGTCTTCAGAAAGATTGTGTTTTCTGAACGGAAACTACCACAGTTTCCGTTATAAAAATTTGTGGAATCAGTTCATACTGTAAAGTTCAACGAACGTTTCAGCCTGAAATTTGCACGCCAGACACAGTCGTGTTTCAGGGTATATCGATTACAGTATCTGATGCGTGAATTCATCTTATTGACTGCAGAATTTGTTTTCCTGCAAGTACGTGAGGTCAAAATTTCACTTCTAAAAAGTGATATTTACAACTATTGTTATTCTTGTTAAAACCGTACTTCCCGGTGTACGAGTCGAGCCCTGCATTTTTTTGACCACAAAATTGAGCTTGTAACAGTTTAAGGCATGTTTACTGAACAAAAATATTTTTTTTTAGTCGTGGATACGCGGAGCGTAGAAACGACTAATTGTTAGGGGGCAGAATATGTGTCACTCGCTCAGATGTAAACAAATCAATATGTCGACGGTAAACCAATTGATATTGACTTTTCCAAACTTTGCGGAATGCCCAATTCTACCATCGAGATTACCGTGGAAGAAAATTCTGAACTTATTTACCACTGACAGTGATCAGCATTAGAAAAAATTTTATCTCAAAACCAGAAATATGTGTATATGTAAACCAGTTGGAATCACTCGTGCAAAAGGGTGAAAGTTGTATTTTGCTCTTGATTGTGTTTGTTTTCAAAACAAGAACTGCGAAACATAAAAGGGCCGCTCAAGTGTCAGTTGTCTTTGATGATGAACTTGTACATGTTGTTCAATATGAAGTGTAAGAAATGAAATCATAGCTATTGTGCTTCAAGGGCAAAGTTATTTACTTCAGGTGATATCGACTTAGACCCGGAACCTATTGTTACTCAGGGAAATAATCCAAACAATCTTATTGCATTGTTACAATTTCGATTTGCACAACATGGGATTAGCTGTAATTGTTCCGTCACCTGTAACAATTTTCCGTACACAGCTTTTTTTTCTTATTTGATTTTTCTAAATTTAAGAAATACTTGTTGCTTGTAAACATTCCAGTTCTTCAAGGTTTTCTTTCGACGGGTCATTTTCGCAATTTTTGGTACAGCTCTGTAATTTTTCATCCAAATCTTGGACCTTGGCTTTGCTGCTGTGGCCTTTTTCTTTGCTGTACTTGATAGTTATTTTCAAGTTTCAAGTTCAAGTTCAAGTTTATTATTAAATCAACAAAATTTTACAAAAACAACGCTAACCCGCAAATAGCTTAGGCTAATCTAGGCGGGTAGCGAGTAAGACTGTTTAAAGAGTAAATCAAATGTTAGTGTTACATACCAGTAAAGAGATGAAACAAATGCACGTCTAGCAAATAAATAAATAAATAAATAAATAAGTAGGTAAATAAGTAGGTAAATGAATAAATGGATGAAATAGAAATCGCAATTAGACAAAGCTATTTTGAGTATTTATTTTGAAATTTATCGATTAGAAAAGATGTGCCAACATAATCGTCCTCTTCCATTAAAGCTTGTTAGTTATTGTTTTCGACTGACTGTTCAGGGCTACTTCCTGAATCTTGATAAACAGTGTAATGCTTTTTTTCTCTCTCTCTCTCTCTCTCTCCTTTTGCAGGACCAACGAAATTTGTCAGCTGCCACCATATCCAACCACTGCTCTTCGCTTCTGTATCCTGCGAAATTCCTTCACCGGGAGAGCGCACCCGTTTACCAGGACATCCCTGTCATTAAGCAGCTAAGAACACAGGCAACACTTCTACAGCGTCAAGGCGATGTCGAACGTCCTCAAACTAAGGAAGAGCTGACGCTTCTGAACCGTTGGCTTGACTGGTAAGCGCTAGTAATATTATTTTACTGCTTTGTGTTGGGTGACAGGAGAGCTTGTCATGCAGTTTTAACGTGTCACCTGTCCTGCGAAAACGTACGGCCAAGCCAAATGGCAACAGACATGAAATAACTTTTAGGTAGAAACACACATAAGAACTCGCACAGTTATGACTCAAAAACATGCAGAACTTTGTGCTGAGAGAATGCCTTTTCCATCCTTGACAGTACCTCTGCGTCCTTTCAACTGAAAATTAAGGAGGCCATGTCAATTTAACACTTTCGTTGTAATTTTTTGACACTGCAACTGTATTCGCAACTGACGACGGATGTTGATTATCCGAAACATGTTTTGTAAACTTGGAAGTGCGTGTTTCTAACTAAAAGCTATTTTTGACATTGTAAACAGTATAAACCTTACTGATTGTCATCAGAGGGTAATTAGAATTTAGTGAATTGAAAATTAACCAACTCTTGAGACTTTGTTGAAAAACGTTTCACTTCTTTGTCATTTAATTTTAAAAGAGGATAGAGTAGTCCTCTCTACCCTCTGTGTATCCATGTCTGAAACCTACATGTATGAATAACTGCAGCCTAATATCACTATGCAACATTTTGCAGGGAACAGATTGTGAATGCGTGCAGCGTGCAGAGAGATTACTTTGAGATGGCTGTCAACAAAAGAGATAAGGCCCGGGAATGCTGCGACTTGGTTATCTTGGCAATGTATGTTTTCATTCCGCCGGGCCGCGGCGTCGAAGTTCGCACGCTAGAGATTCAAACCAACTGGCAACAATTTCATCCTGCGCAGGTCAAAGATAAGAATGTCCTCTTGGTGAAGGGATCAGAAGAGGTCACGCTTTACTTCCACAACTATAAGACTGCAAAGTTCTTTGGCCGCCAGGAGCTTACTCTGAAGGTAAGACAATGCAGCAGATATTTAGTACGAATATTCAGTTGTTTTTTGTTTCTTTTTCTCTCTCTCTCTGGGATAAACCAGTAGTTGTTTCATAGTCCCATATGCTGTGATTATTTTTCTAATGATATCACGATACTTCCTAAGATGTTGCACTTAAAGGGAAACTCATCCATACCATTTTCTTCTGACCATAGACAGATCATGAGCTGTGCAAAATACTCCTCGACTTTGTGAACAATCACCGTCCCCAATTGGTTGGCAAAGAAAGTGGCGACATCTTGCTTCTGGTAAGTAGTCTCAAGCTATAATGCAGTAACTTGCTGTCAATCCATTAGGTGTGATTAAAAGGGCAAATTCACCCCCGATTCTACTAGAAATCTAAACCCTAACCCTGCTATTGGAGCAACTGTGGCCAAGTTTCTGGGATTTATCTTCAAGAATCCTGAAGTCACCTCCAAAAACCACGCATTCACCCTCAAAATAAAAGTTGGGGACTTGTAATAAAGGCCAATCACCCTGCCAAATTTGATGCAGGAATGTTTTTTGGGTTGTGTTGGGGTACATTGCCTCGGAGTTTCATTTTCATTTTCAGTTGTGGGGTGGTTTAGTTCAAATTAGCATTCTCGGCAGTCTAGACGGGTGAATTTACCCGATTCTTCATTCCACAGGAATGAATCTTTCAAAATTCAGGGGTGAATGTCAGTATTTCTTAACCCCACTTGGGGGTGAATTGTCCTTACACTCATTCTCCTTGAGATGTACAAACAACAACATTCACCCTAACTTTGGTTCTATTTGCTTCATTGCAGAACAGAAATGGAGCAATGTTTAGCAGTTCCTCCTTTTCAAGCCACATTAAGAACCTTTTCCAGAAACTGACAGGGACTGTGGTATCCATCAACATGATTCGGAGTTCATTTGTGACCTGGGCTTATGGCAGAGAGTAAGTATTGAATAGTTGACTTCTTTATTTGTAGAAAGCCCAACATGAAGAAAGTGTACACTTTTGTTTAGGGTTAGGAGATTTTCATCACAACAAGCTTCAGAACTAGAGTTTATCGCTTATTGGCTGAAAGAAAAGAGAAAGTTTTCACGTGCATGTTTATATCATTATTAAGTAGTCGTATGCTTTGTCTTTTTCAATTTGCAATGAACTTGCATTACCCTAAGTGGCTCATGCAATCTCACCCTTTTGAAAAACTCACTCCTGCAGATTAACTTCAAATTGAACGAGAAAAACTGCGTAGCTCATACAAATGTAATAGACGGATAATTTCGTCACAACATTGTCAAAGTGAACTTAGCTACCATCAGTAAGAGGACAGATGCGTCAAAAACAAATGATGGAACAAACATTTCCTAGAAATGCAAGCTGCAACATCCACGCTTATTGCGGTGTGTTTTGTTTTTTCAATAGTGACGCTTCAGATGCCCTCAAAGCTTCGCTGGCTTCTGCTTTAGGTCATTCCAGGAAACAGGCTGAGAAAACATACGATAGACGAACAGCCAACGAAAGGAAAGAATGCGCTGTTCGCGTAGCAAGAGAATATGCCCAGGACGTTGTCTCTAATCCAGGCGTGATGGAAACCACAGCCACTGACACTTCTCATGTGCAGCCACCAGCTACTACCAACATAAAGCTGGCCCAATTTGTAGGACTGATTGAAGAAGACAGCACACTGAGAAGTCCCAAAATTTTGATTGGACAGGTCCATGCTTTCTTAGCAAATGGTAAGGCTTCTCTGCTGTGGTACAAAGCCTACAAGAACTATTTCAAACTTGAATTAGATGGAGAACAGTGGATCGAAGATGTCGCTTGTCTCGTACCCGTGGAAATGACACCTGTCAGGAATAAAGTGGGACTTTATCGTTTGAATAACAGCTTGCGATCTATTCACAAATCCCTCACAGATGACTAGCCACTAGACTCTGACATGTACTTTTAACTTTAAACTTCATCGCAGTTCAATAGAATTATCTTACCAGCTGACAGTTCCTCAAAACATTTTTTTGTCGAAATAGTAGTGAGAAGGAATTTTATTGGAAGACCGTTGATCAGGACTGAAATTCTCTCAACATTGACTGGTGAGTCCTCATGTTTTTAGTCTTTTGAAAACAATAATCGAAATGTCTGGAATGATGAGATGGAATTTTAGGGGCCCGGGCTCAATTTTGGCATTCAAATTACCTTTTCGAAATTCATCGGATCTGCATTGCTCTGGTGAAGTCAGCTGGTGGGAAAAATTGCATTGACGTGTTGTCTGAGGAAACTTGAATTAATGACTTGAATTAATGACTAGCCACGAGACTCTGACATGTACTTTTAACTTTAAACTTCATCGCAGTTCAATAGAATTATCTTACCAGCTGACAGTTCCTCACAACATTTTTTTGGTCTTGAAATTCACTGTCAACATAGTAGTGAGAAGGAATTTTATTGGAAGACCGTTGATCAGGACTGAAATTCTCTCAACATTGACTGGTGAGTCCTCATGTTTTTAGTCTTTTGAAAACAATAATCGAAATGTCTGGAATGATGAGATGGAATTTTAGGGGCCCGGGCTCAATTTTGGCATTCAAATTACCTTTTCGAAATTCATCGGATCTGCATTGCTCTGGTGAAGTCAGCTGGTGGGAAAAATTGCATTGACGTGTTGTCTGAGGAAACTTGAATTAATGACTTGAATTAATGACTAGCCACGAGACTCTGACATGTACTTTTAACTTTAAACTTCATCGCAGTTCAATAGAATTATCTTACCAGCTGACAGTTCCTCACAACATTTTTTTGGTCTTGAAATTCACTGTCGACATAGTAGTGAGAAGGAATTTTATTGGAAGACCGTTGATCAGGACTGAAATTCTCTCAACATTGACTGGTGAGTCTGCATGTTTTTAGTCTTTTGAAAACAATAATCGAAATGTCTGGAATGATGAGATGGAATTTTAGGGGCCCGGGCTCAATTTTGGCATTCAAATTACCTTTTCGAATTCATCGGATCTGCATTGCTCTGGTGAAGTCAGCTGGTGGGAAGAATTGCATTGACGTATTAGAATAATTGTCACTCACATGTGCTATGAACTGGCTTTTTGTCTGAGAAGCCAGTCTGTTTTTAGCTGTGATTTCTTGATCATGAATGATGTCAAACTGCTTTTTTCTGTCGATCAGGACTCAAATTCTCTGACAATTTTGGCATTAAATATATCTTTCGAATTCATCGGAAATTCAGCTCATTCCGCATGAAAACACTGAGAAGAGAGTTCAAAACATCCTTCGCGCAAGTGTTTTCACGGGTTTTTTCTCGTTCAATTTGGAATTAATTTGCACTTTCAGCTTTTCTGAAATTGATTCCAAATTGAACTCGAAACCGCGTGATTACCTGTGCAAATCAAGTTTGGTTAACTGGCAAATTCCCGTCGTATTTGAAGGTCGAAATACACGGCAGGAAAAATGGCAGTAATGTTATGGTGTAAATTTATCTTTATTCCCAGAATAGTCTGATCAGTTGTAGCAACAATATTATTGAGGGAATTTTATTGCGAGCTAATATTTTTCATTCATCTGAGCTTGACTCGTCGGACGAAGTCAGCCGGTAGGGAGCGTTCGGATTGCATGGTGGGAACTGAGGAACAACGTGTGAAGAGGTGAAAAGGAATTTGATCAACGCCGATGTTCTCCCAACGTCGACAATTTATGTTTTGAGTGGTGAAAGTCACTACATGTACTCCCAGAATAGTTTAATCAGTCGTAGGAATGATATCGTGAGAATAATACTCGTTACTGGTAGTCGGGGATAAGCCTTCGTTATGCAGGTTCTCAAGTCCGATTAAGTCGGCAATTCTCATAAGATGTGTGTTGCATTGTAATTGCATTGTATTATTTCATTCTTAGAATTTATTGACACAATAAACAGTTTAGTGACTTGATGAGATCTGTCTTGCATTCTATCATTTTGTCAGAGAATCTTGAAAAACTGAGATCTGTGCCAATCGATTTCAGTAGCAAGCCACAATTTAAGTTTGTGATAAAAAATCAGGAAGTTGGTAATTTCATTTTTCCAGGCCGGAAAAATTTCCAGGCAAATATTTCCGAGCGCTGCCTGGGAACGAGGTTGATAAGCAAAATGGCGGACGTGTTTCTTGTAGATCACGGAAGCTGGCTAGTTAGTATTTCAGTCGCCTGAAAGCGCTAAATGTCCCTTTTTGCTGTCCGAGGAAAATGTCTTGAGTCGCAGAGAAGTTCGTGAGGGCCGTCGATGGATAAGCTGGCCGCCATTTGACGACCTGCCTGATGCCAGCATCGCAGGATCGCATGATATAGCACAATCGGAAGGTAGATTTAATAGTCCTGTAATAATTTGCTTTCGATTTAAGCAATAGAGCACTTTTTCCGTCTTTATATAGCCTCATGTAAACACGAGGAGGGCTGGGAGAATTCGAGACAGTTATGCAAACCCGAGGCACATACAGTCGAGGGTTCGTAACAACAAAAACAACAATTTATTTACCCCATAAACTTACATACATGCAGATAAATTATTCAAATAGATAGAGATAAAATAATATAACGGGGTCTGGCTGCCTGAAATAACTGAAAACTTAAAAGGGGCAGGCAGGCAGCATTACAATTTGTTTAGGATAATTTAGGTCGGACGGACACACATACATCACAATAGAAAAATATGGAAGGTAAAGCACAATAGTAGCAATATAAAAACCATACATTATTCGTTATTATTGCAAAACCATACAGTCACCAAATTCACACCCCAAGCAATTGACTTTGGAGTCAAACGCCCCTCCCCTCTCCCCCCAACGGGGGGTGAACTACTGCCACGTACACCTGCCCAACATACATACGTTTGTTCTCGAGCCCGCCTAGTGAAAAAACACCCTCTCCACAACTATTCTCGACTTGCTGCCAATTTTCTTGCAAAACCATACAGTCACCAAATTCACACCCCAAGCAATTGACTTTGGAGTCAAACGCCCCTCCCCTCTCCCCCCAACGGGGGGTGAACTACTGCCACGTACACCTGCCCAACATACATACGTTTGTTCTCGAGCCCGCCTAGTGAAAAAACACCCTCTCCACAACTATTCTCGACTTGCTGCCAATTTTCTTGCAAAACCATACAGTCACCAAATTCACACCCCAAGCAATTGACTTTGGAGTCAAACGCCCCTCCCCTCTCCCCCCAACGGGGGGTGAACTACTGCCACGTACACCTGCCCAACATACATACGTTTGTTCTCGAGCCCGCCTAGTGAAAAAACACCCTCTCCACAACTATTCTCGACTTGCTGCCAATTTTCTTGCAAAACCATACAGTCACCAAATTCACACCCCAAGCAATTGACTTTGGAGTCAAACGCCCCTCCCCTCTCCCCCCAACGGGGGGTGAACTACTGCCACGTACACCTGCCCAACATACATACGTTTGTTCTCGAGCCCGCCTAGTGAAAAAACACCCTCTCCACAACTATTCTCGACTTGCTGCCAATTTTCTTGCAAAACCATACAGTCACCAAATTCACACCCCAAGCAATTGACTTTGGAGTCAAACGCCCCTCCCCTCCCCCCCCAACGGGGGGTGAACTACTGCCACGTACACCTGCCCAACATACATACGTTTGTTCTCGAGCCCGCCTAGTGAAAAAACACCCTCTCCACAACTATTCTCGACTTGCTGCCAATTTTCTTGCAAAACCATACAGTCACCAAATTCACACCCCAAGCAATTGACTTTGGAGTCAAACGCCCCTCCCCTCTCCCCCCAACGGGGGGTGAACTACTGCCACGTACACCTGCCCAACATACATACGTTTGTTCTCGAGCCCGCCTAGTGAAAAAACACCCTCTCCACAACTATTCTCGACTTGCTGCCAATTTTCTTGCAAAACCATACAGTCACCAAATTCACACCCCAAGCAATTGACTTTGGAGTCAAACGCCCCTCCCCTCTCCCCCCAACGGGGGGTGAACTACTGCCACGTACACCTGCCCAACATACATACGTTTGTTCTCGAGCCCGCCTAGTGAAAAAACACCCTCTCCACAACTATTCTCGACTTGCTGCCAATTTTCTTGCAAAACCATACAGTCACCAAATTCACACCCCAAGCAATTGACTTTGGAGTCAAACGCCCCTCCCCTCTCCCCCCAACGGGGGGTGAACTACTGCCACGTACACCTGCCCAACATACATACGTTTGTTCTCGAGCCCGCCTAGTGAAAAAACACCCTCTCCACAACTATTCTCGACTTGCTGCCAATTTTCTTGCAAAACCATACAGTCACCAAATTCACACCCCAAGCAATTGACTTTGGAGTCAAACGCCCCTCCCCTCTCCCCCCAACGGGGGGTGAACTACTGCCACGTACACCTGCCCAACATACATACGTTTGTTCTCGAGCCCGCCTAGTGAAAAAACACCCTCTCCACAACTATTCTCGACTTGCTGCCAATTTTCTTGCAAAACCATACAGTCACCAAATTCACACCCCAAGCAATTGACTTTGGAGTCAAACGCCCCTCCCCTCTCCCCCCAACGGGGGGTGAACTACTGCCACGTACACCTGCCCAACATACATACGTTTGTTCTCGAGCCCGCCTAGTGAAAAAACACCCTCTCCACAACTATTCTCGACTTGCTGCCAATTTTCTTGCAAAACCATACAGTCACCAAATTCACACCCCAAGCAATTGACTTTGGAGTCAAACGCCCCTCCCCTCTCCCCCCAACGGGGGGTGAACTACTGCCACGTACACCTGCCCAACATACATACGTTTGTTCTCGAGCCCGCCTAGTGAAAAAACACCCTCTCCACAACTATTCTCGACTTGCTGCCAATTTTCTTGCAAAACCATACAGTCACCAAATTCACACCCCAAGCAATTGACTTTGGAGTCAAACGCCCCTCCCCTCTCCCCCCAACGGGGGGTGAACTACTGCCACGTACACCTGCCCAACATACATACGTTTGTTCTCGAGCCCGCCTAGTGAAAAAACACCCTCTCCACAACTATTCTCGACTTGCTGCCAATTTTCTTGCAAAACCATACAGTCACCAAATTCACACCCCAAGCAATTGACTTTGGAGTCAAACGCCCCTCCCCTCTCCCCCCAACGGGGGGTGAACTACTGCCACGTACACCTGCCCAACATACATACGTTTGTTCTCGAGCCCGCCTAGTGAAAAAACACCCTCTCCACAACTATTCTCGACTTGCTGCCAATTTTCTTGCAAAACCATACAGTCACCAAATTCACACCCCAAGCAATTGACTTTGGAGTCAAACGCCCCTCCCCTCTCCCCCCAACGGGGGGTGAACTACTGCCACGTACACCTGCCCAACATACATACGTTTGTTCTCGAGCCCGCCTAGTGAAAAAATTTTCTTGCAAACCATACAGTCACCATACAATCACCCTGCAAAATTTGATCCAGGAACGTCTTTTGGGGTCTGTTGGACTGGATTTACCTTGACTTTCATTTTTCATTTTCAGTTCAAGGCTGCCCAAACAGGCTGAATTAAGCCGATTCTGCATTCTACAGGTATGAACCTTTCATAGTTCAGCGGTGCAAGTCAGAGGAGGAAACTGTATTGTGAAACATGATTTTATTTTGGTGAGTTGACAAACTGGGGTAATTGTTTTGGCAGGGTAACAAGGCGAGGAAACTTGACAAGGCCACCTAGTTGATCTGGAAATCTGATCTAAGAGTTGGCCTGAACTTGGTTGTTTGTGGATGCATCCGGGTCAGGGAATCAGTTGTGGCGTCCACTGGAAAGCAACGTTTCAGCTTGAAAGCTGGCACTTCAAGTTGATAGCCATTTTGTTAGTCGAGCCACTCCAAATGACACTTTATAAGACTGATTTCTCACTTGAGGCTGTTATAGATGTCACCTGATGGAACAAATGAGAATATTTTTAAGTCCAGAGTTAAGAAATGTCTTAGTTTATCATTTATTTAAATATTTAGACATTTCAAATTCTCTGCAACAGTAATTAGTGGTATGTAAATTTTATAGTGTATAAAGCATGGCTATGAATATTATTGTCTTTAAAATCCCCCTGAAGAGTGAGAGATCACGGAACAGGCTTGTTGGGATGAAAGTGTAGTTTTTGATGAAGTCTTCAATTCATTATCTTATTATAATACATATATCTATATCTACCTGGAGTTTTGAAAATGGGGTCTGTTAATATGGTGCTATTAAGTTATTTTCGTCTGTAAACTTTATCAAACCAGCTTGACTTGATTAAGCCATTTCGATTTTTTGGATTTCAATTTCAATTTGACTTTGACTTTTCTCGACAGAGGTTGGGGTTGTATATCAGAAATATGCAAAACTGTCAGAATCAAACTAGTTTGTTATTAAGTTGAAGCCAAATTAAAATTTTAAGCCCAACAGGGTTTTATGTACTAATATCTCCAGGAGTGTGCCTAATTTTGGATATCTATTTGGAGTTCCTGTCCCGTAATCCAAGTGAAGGTGTTTGGGTGTGGTTTCTTTGTACTCTTATGCCTAGTATCAAGTGGCTTTGACTTGTGCTGAGTGGAGAACATGCTATATACTAGGTAGAGATAGCACAGTTTTCAGGCATTGACTATGATTTAAAGGCTGTCTAGTGTGCCATTATTGATGCAATTGCTTGCAAAGGGCTTTCCTGTGATATGATGACATGAGCCTAAATATTTCCACAGGTGGCCAAGAGATTCTAGTTTCATTTCCTGGTTATGCTATATAAAGTTTGGAGTGTATAACTTCAGGTAAGCACTGCTTAAGTTACTCTATAAGACACTTGGTCTTATAGAAATTATTGGTCTTGGAAAAATTCAGGCTCATGGTATCATATCACATGAAAGCCCTTTGCAATCAATTGCCTCAATATAATTATAATTATAATATTAATTATAAATTTTCATTCATTTATCTTGCTACCTTGATATATTTACTTTTATGTAAGTTATGCATATGTACGTATAGATATATTTTTTATGTTAGCTTTTATTTATTGTTGATGTGATGTCTGAAAGGATTTTATCAACTAAATAAATGTAGTTGTACAATAATAGCACACTAAACTGTCTTAATCATAGTCAAATCCTGACAACTGTGCTATCTCTCTGGTTTTGAGGTCTTGTTTTGACAGAGTATGGCAAGGAAGCTTGACAAAGAAGGCCTCCTAGTGGTGATCTGGAAATCTAACCCAAGAGTTGGGAAGTTGATTCCGGAACTTGGTCTTCGTGGATGGATCCTGTTCTTGAGTTGTCAGGGAATCATTTGTGACATCCACCGGAAAGCGGTATCCCTTCCACAAGTCGGGAGTTTTTGCATGTATCAGCTCTAGAGTTACTAAGTTATCCAAGTAGTAATGGTACAATCAAATGAGTTTATTGTTTATTTAAATATTTAGACATTTCAAATTCTCTGCGGCAGTAATTACCGGTATGTCAATTGTATAGTGTACAAAGCATGGCTATGAATATTATTGTCTTTAAAATCCCCCTGAAGAGTGAGAGATCACCTAACAGGCTTGTTGGGATGAAAGTGTAGTCTTCGATGAAGTCTTCAATTCATTATCTTATCATTCATTATCTTATTATATATGTTTCGAAAACCAGGTCCAACCATGTCCAACGGGCCCAGTAAAGCCCAGTGTCTTATGGAGTAACTCAGCAGTGCTTACTTCAAGTTCTACACTCCACACTTGATCTAGCATAAGCAGAAATTGACAATAGAATCTCTTGTCCTCCCTTCTGTGGAAAAATTCAGGCTGATGACATCATATCACATGAAAGCCCTTTGCAAGAAATTGCCTCAATAAATATTAATTATAAATTTTCATTCATTTATCTTGTTACCTTGATACAGCTACTTTTATTTAAGTTATGCATATGTACATATAGATATATTTTTTATGTTAGCTTTTATTTATAGTTGATGTGATGTCTGAAAGGATTTTATCAACTAAATAAATTTAGTTGTACAATAATGATAGTCAAATCCTGACAACTGTGATATCTCTCTGGTTTTGAGGTCTTGTTTTGACAGGGTGTGGTATGGAAGCTTGACAAAGAAGGTCTCCTACTGGTGATCTGGAAATGTAAACCAAGAGTTGGTAAGTTGATTCCGGAACTTGGTCTTTGTGGATGGATCCTGTTCTTGAGTTGTCAGGGAATCATTTGTGACCTCCACCGGAAAGCGGCATCCCTTCCGCAAGTCGGGACTTTTGGCATGTCTCAGCTCTAGAGTTACTGGGTTATCCAAGTAGTAATGGTACAATCAAATAAGTTTATTGTTTATTTAAATATTTAGACATTTCAAATTCTCTGCAACAGTAATTACCGGTATGTAAATTGTATAGTGTATAAAGCATGGCTATGAATATTATTGTCTCTAAAATCCCCCTGAAGAGTGAGAGATCACCTAACAGGCTTGTTGGGATGAAAGTGTAGTCTTTGATGAAGTCTTCAATTCATTATCTTATCATTCATTATCTTATTATATATGTTTCGAAAACCAGGTCCAACCATGTCCAACGGGCCCAGTAAAGCCCAGTGTCTTATGGAGTAACTCAGCAGTGCTTACTTCAAGTTCTACACTCCACACTTGATCTAGCATAAGCAGAAATTGACAATAGAATCTCTTGTCCTCCCTTCTGTGGAAAAATTCAGGCTGATGACATCATATCACATGAAAGCCCTTTGCAAGAAATTGCCTCAATAAATATTAATTATAAATTTTCATTCATTTATCTTGTTACCTTGATACAGCTACTTTTATTTAAGTTATGCATATGTACATATAGATATATTTTTTATGTTAGCTTTTATTTATAGTTGATGTGATGTCTGAAAGGATTTTATCAACTAAATAAATTTCGTTGTACAATAATGATAGTCAAATCCTGACAACTGTGATATCTCTCTGGTTTTGAGGTCTTGTTTTGACAGGGTGTGGCATGGAAGCTTGACAAAGAAGGTCTCCTACTGGTGATCTGGAAATCTAAACCAAGAGTTAGTAAGTTGATTCCGGAACTTGGTCTTTGTGGATGGATCCTGTTCTTGAGTTGTCAGGGAATCATTTGTGACATCCACCGGAAAGCGGCATCCCTTCCACAAGTCGGGACTTTTGTCTCAGCTCTAGAGTTACTGGGTTATCCAAGTAGTAATGGTACAATCAAATAAGTTTATTGTTTATTTAAATATTGCCTCAATCATTGGACACTAAACTGCCTTAAAATCATAGTCAATGCCTGAAAGCTATGCTAATTCTACTAAGTATATAGCATGTTCTTCACTCAGCACAAGTCAGACTGACTTGATACTATGGATACAAGTACAAAGAAACCACACCCCATCAACTTCCCTTGGATTAAGGGCCAGGAACGCCAAATAGGTATCCAAAATTAGCCACACTCCTATAGATATTAGAACATAAAACCCTGTTGGGCTTAAAATTTTCTTTAGCTCCAACTGAATAACAAACTAGTTTGATTCTGACAGTTATTTTTTATCTGGAAATAATTTAATATAATAAGTTAAGTTAAGTTATATGTGTGTATATACATATATGTTTTTATATTTTTATATTTATATTTTTCTATAGATGTGTAAACGATGTTGGTTAACCAACATCCAAGTATCGATTTTGTAAGTGCTGAAGAAGCCCGAACGGGCGAAACGTCCATGTATTAAAGACCACAAAGAGAAAAGTTCGCATCTTCTTCTGTTTATTCTACCTTTATATATTTCTATATATATAAGAAGAAATTGCTAATTGGGTTGTCAATGGCAATGCCAAGCCTGACAAGGCTTTTGGAACCATCAAAACCCATCCAGGGGAATCCCCTTCGGCTCATTACATCGTGCTGCGCACCGCCATTGAAAACCTTTCAGCATTTACCGAATTTTATCTTAAGCCTCTAGCCCAAACCTTGCCATTTAGACATTTCAAATGGTAATTATGTAAATTTTATAGTATATAAAGCATGGTTATGAATATTATTGTCATTAAATCCCCTGAAGAGTCTTGTTTGATTCTGACAGTTTGCCTTTTTAGTATTTTTTATCTGCAAATAATTTAATATTCAAGAGTTTTCATTGGCTTAGCGATCATGGGCTATGAGCCATTATGCCATGCTCTAAAAATGTTTTAGAGTCCGCATGTTATTGAAAAGTGCAGTAATGACTTGAATATTAGCGCAAATAAGTGTTTTCTCTCTTTTGCATCCCATCATCTAGTCAAAACTTTTGCCTAAGGGATCCACTCGGCGCCATTTAAGGTGATTCCTGAGAAATAAAATTTAGCGATGATTTTTTTTGAAAATTTACCTGAATGTTCTCTACCAAGCACTGTTTCGGAAAATAAAATTAAAATGATAGA
>CAXHUQ010000942.1:0-21000 GCA_964020085.1 Micromussa lordhowensis | reverse complement strand
ACTAATGGCGATTACTAGGCTAGCAGAAATTGTAGGAAGTTCGTTTACTTCTCGTGGGCGATGGGAGTGAATCATGCAGCTGGATACCTTTGCCGTGTTGCGATCTTAAACCCTTTTCAAGAGTCATATCTCCTTGGAGAGCGAATAATCTCTTTCGATAGAGCTGAAACAAATCATGATAAAGTGGGATAAAGTGGCTTCGCCAAAACAACAAACTTTAAAGTTGTGTTTTTTGCGGATAACTTCCGAGAATCTGCGATCGTTAACGCAGTTCGTGAAGAAATTCTCAAGCTACATATTTTTATTGAATCAAGGTAGGAGTATTTTATTAAAGGGACTTGTTCATAAGGGAAGATGAGGCATTCTGTTTTGGTTGGTGTTCGTGTATTCGTGTCACGTAACAGCATTCAAAATCGTAACAGCATCCAAAATCGGTCAAAATCACACAACGCAAATTTTATCTACGCCCCACTAGAAAGCCAACTAACTTGGAGGTAAGATATTTAATTCAAGTAACCGAAAGTCTTATCTTTATAAATTTGGAGATCAACAGATTTTGTGCGAAGCTACGAATCCAAAAACGTTTTCGTATTTAGTTCGTTTTATTGCATTAGTCTATGATTTGTTTTACTGCAATGTTCTAACTTCTAAAATAACAGCAGAAGCCACATGCGATCGGCTCAGTTGTTACCCCACGAGAACGTTTCTAGCATGAGCTTACCTGGCTGGCTTTGAAGAATATAATTCGAGGACCGACCCTTTCGGGAAAAGATCGACATCTTTGTATGCGAGATGAACGTTCATTGCCTGATTTCATACCGTGAAGGACTAGGTACGAGTCTGTGAATTATGGGATTAGCAACTATTGATCCACATAATCAGAAAGAGCACACCGAGATTCACAAAATCCCCAAGTTTGGTGTTAATCGGGCTAGTTTTCACTGAGATAGAGGCCTTTAAAAACGTAAAAAATTTACAAGGAAATGTATGGAAATGCGGACAAATCCGGACAAATGTCCGGATTTGTCCGGATTTCAATACATTTCTTTGTAAATTTTTTACGTTTTTAAATGCCTCTATCTCAGTGAAAACTAGCCCGATTAACACCAAACTTGGGGATTTTGTGAATCTCGGTGTGCTCTTTCTGATTATGTGGATCAATAGTTGCTAATCCCATAATTCACAGACTCGTACCTAGTCCTTCACGGTATGAAATCAGGCAATGGCGCGATACTTGCCAAAACTTTCTGTCACAAGCGAGCAATGTCGTGTTTCTCGTCCCCAGTTTCCGCAGTCTACGCATGGAACGCCTGGGACCATGACCCCCCTTTTGGCGAGGAAAACGGTGCATTTTATGACTCGGGCTTTCCTACGGAAGCCCGAGTAATAAACCCGAGGCTGCGATTTCGCAAATAATATAATATCGTGTGTTTTAGAATACAATTATACGTTTAGCCAACAAGCCAAAAAGCAGCAAAAACAGCACGATGCTAACATTTCTGCAATAGCTTATTAAATTCGATAGAAATGAATGGGGTTCACGGACTGCATGTGGACAACTAGTCTGATTTTGAAATATTGGTGCGTGTAAATCAGCATGGTCTCCAAGGTTTTTCGCTTATATGAAATATGAATTAACGAAGACAAACTATCCTGGCAATACTTTGTGGCTGCGCAGCGGGCAAAATAGTCATGATTTAAGAGGAATATAAATGAAGGGCTACGAAATTCTCCAATTCATCACTTTTTACTAGAATGCACTGCATTTAACCAGAGTGCACTGCGCCACTTTCTACTGAGAGTTCATTGCGTTACGAACATATCATGAGAATGTCATACCGTCGAGCTATCGTCTTATTACGCGTGGTTTATTTTGCTGTGATTTACCTGCAAAATAATGTGAAGAACATCGTGCTTGACTTTCACAACTCTTGCTTGTATTCTGAATGCAGTATGTGAAAGTTTGTAAATCTTGACGATTAATTTTGACATCTTAACTTTTACGTAGTACGTAATATTTTCAGAGTCTCGCCTTCTTGATCGAATTCTTAAATGAAGAGAAATCGTCGTTACTAAAGCTTGTACAATAATAAATATACGAAAGCACTAGGACACGCTAATTTCATATATGCTGCGATCTATTCCTTTTCATCGCAACATGTATGTTGCTTACATAAACCGAAACTGACTGAGATTCAATTCACGCCCACAAAGGCCATGTGATTTTTGTATATAATACGTTTTCTTTAAGTGTCGGACTGAATGTATTAGTTTTTTTAAGAAATATTTTATGAAGGCGTTTTAAATTTGGCGACTTTCTTAACTCTATGTTACGAGGCTGGACAAATGTTCTGCAATGTATTTTCGTTCATTTGACTGCCTTTTCGCTAGCTAAGGATTCGCAACTAACTGTACATCATTTCGCAGGTTTTAGCTTCAGATTACCACATTACTACATTGTACCGCATTGTTCTAATAAATCCTGAAAATCCAACCTTTGACGTGGTTTTGCTCCTTTGACCCATCGGCCCAATGATAGAGCGTTAGCATTTTCACACATCGGGGTGGACGCGTCCTCGGCACAGTCTGTCAACATTCTAGAGATATTTAATACGTACCAGTACAGAATTTATAAGCTAGATTTTTGCTCGTACAATTTCCACATCTTTCGATTTTCGCGATCCGATTAGGGGAGGTTGATGTGAATCGTTTTATGTCCAAACGTAATTCAGATCACCATTTGCTCTTTTCTGATGATCCCTTGTCACACCTCGCCATTGATGCATCATCATGCACGACGTTGATGCATATACAAGGGAAGATTTTAAATTACACGCTACGATTTGACGCTGCTTTGTTTTGTAAGTGTTGGAACGCTCAGGTAGATGAATCACTGCGTAGATATGTCACAGCATTACTATCTTGTAGATACCCTAGTATAAGTGAATCCGTTGCGTTAATAATTCAAAATGTTGCCGTCGTTTTCACAAAACTGGGCCCTTCAAGAGGAATCCGCCACACAGATAAAGGAAGAGCTAACAAGAACGAAATTCGATAGTGCATTTCGCCCAAAATTCAAATTTCCAATTGATAGATTTTCTTAATTTTTTGGCTAAACGTAGAAATTCGGTAGAGAAAATGATCCATCAAAAGAAAAATAGGGGTCACCGAGCGTCCAAGAAGGTAATTCCCTTGAAATTGTTCTACTATCAAACTTGTTTTGAACCTTGGCATAGTTAATATTCATGATATGACCATTAAAAAAATGCAATAAAATGGGGTCACCGTGCTTGTTTACGCGTCAGCAGGCTCTTAAAATACGGTATTTTTACTGGTTGTGCGTTAAAAATTCGAATATTCTTCATACAGAATTAAGTCGTGATTACTTGAAAGACACAAACTTTTATCTTGAAAGTAAAGCTTGTTTTGTTCACATAAGTAGTATTACTTCATTTAACCCGTTTTTGATTGCCTTGTTGCGGTAATATTGCACTTTTTTGGACAATTTCGTGGTTAGCTTGAAGTCCTCGCCTTGGTCAAAATACACCCAGGATCAACAGAACTGCTCATCCTAGAGTTCTGCTCTGTTCAGGCAACGGCGGGGCGTCAGAACTATCATCTTGGCCAGCATTCTTGTTAGTTAAGAAGTCCGCAGTCTCGGCAGTACTGGTTTGCTGCACATTTGAGTGGAACCGAGTTGACTGAACGGTGTCGCGCAGGTGGACTATTTGCGGCCATCAAATTCAACTATGTAGCTGCGTGGGGCTAAACTGCATAGAATAACTACGGGTTTCCAATTACTGGGTGCTTGCTGAAGATGGACTTTGACTCGTATAGGTTGTCCAACGACCAAAGGAGGAAGAGGTTGCGCACTGCTGTCATGATAAGACTTGCCGGCTCGTAGTTTACGTACTACTTAGGCAGGAGCAGTGCGCTGCACTTCAGATTGGTACATGGACGCTTTTCCAGGAAGGAAGGATCGTGTTCTTCGGGATATGAGGCGTTGAACTGGACAGCTGCCTTGGGAAGGTGCACATGTAGGTGAGATTTTCCATTCTAAGATAGCTTTCCACACATCTACTCCATGGTTAACCTACAGTACGATCTATTTTCAACGACTGACTCTCGAAAGCTGGTACGCTAACTTAGAACAAACGTCTCTTAACAGATGTCAACAGCTACCGGCACCTTCCAAAGGACTTATCCACGACGCAAACGAAAACGACAAACGGAGTTCTAACAGAATGACTTAATTTGACTAACTATACAAGGACCTCAACGCTGGGAGTTTAACTAATAAAAGACCGATCGAAACTGACCAATGACTGATGACAAACTTTACACGAGTCTTTCAGCCAATGCCATCATGGCTAAAGTACAGTGATCAATCACTTTTAACGGACCAAACTTCTAACATCATCGACTGACAAAAACTATTCACTTGATTCTGATGATGACTTCCGCTCAGGTTGTCGAAACGTCAGTCACCAACAACAGTTCTTCTCAGAACTACACTCACCCGGACGATCACACTATACGAACTACTGATACTCCTGGGTTCAAACCATTTACTATGACACATCTACTCCATCTTTGTTAGCTTTAGTGATGATGGATTTCATAATCTTCACTGCTGACTCAGCTTTTCCATTTGATTTCAGGTAATGGGGACTGGACGTGAGGTGCTGGAAATCCCAGGCTTGTGTGAACTGGTGAAATTCTGCGGACGCATAGTTAGGACTCTTCTCAGAGATCAGAGTGACTGGAACTCCGTAAATGGCAAATACTTGTTTTAGCTGCTCAACTAAGGTGAATGTAGCTGAGGTATCTAGCTTCCTTATTGCGATGAAATCAGAGTAGCGGTCAACAACGACTAGATAGTACTGGTTGCCACACTCGAAACCTTGTAAAGGGCACTTCTGCAATCTGAGGCGCATTCGCGGAAGTCATTTGGGGCTTTTCAGAATTGGTTTGGCAAAGATAGACATCAGTGGCTTGTGGTCTGGTAGCACTCGAACAATGTCTTTGCCTTGAATGTAGTGCTCAAATCACAAAAACGATAGCTAAGCATTCTTTTTCTATCTGGGCTTAATTCCGCTCAGTTTGTGTTACCGCACGTGAGGCGTACGCTACTGGGCAACCATCTTGGGCGAGGACTGCGCCTAAGCCAACATCAGAGCTATGGCGTTCGAATGTGACTTCTCTGTTAACATCAAAATAAAGAAGGACAGGTGCTTAGGTAATCAGCTCCTTAATCTTGATGAAGGCTTCTTCGTGTTGAGGTAGCCAATCAAAGACGGCTTGACTTCCTATCAGACGACGGAGGGGTTCACAAACAGTGCTGAGCTGTAGTAGAAACTTGGAGAGGTAGGTGACGACTCCAATAAGGCGTTGAACTCCTTGGACATCTTCAGGGCGTGGCATCTCACGGATGGCTGTGATCGTATCAGGATCAGTTTGGGGACCATCAGCACCTAGAACACTACCTTCCTGAACTTGAAACGAAGTCTTTTCCTCGTTGAGCTATAATCCACGCTCTCTGCATCTGTCCAGGAGTGCTCTAAAGGCCAGGTCATGTGAAGAGGTCGCTTCTTCTATGGAATCACCAGATCCGAAGATAACAATGTCGTAATGGATAACGGCAATGTTTTCAAGGCCTTCAAGAGATTCATCGAGGCGTCATTGAAACTTCCCGAGTGCGGACGTGATTCTGAAAGGGCATGCGTAGCCAATGGTATCTGCAAAACGGGGTCCACAAGGTTGTCAGATAGGTGGAGGGCTCATCTAGAACGACTTCCAGGAATCCCTCCTTGGCATCTGCCACATGAAAGACCTTGGCTCTGGTGAGCTTGGGTGCGATATATTCGACTGTGGGTGTAGGTTTCTGATGATGCCCTTGTTTAGGTGAAGAGGATTGCGGCACAATCTGAGTTTCTTGGGCTTTCTCACAACAACCCGCATGTTACTGATCCAAGGGGTAGGCTTCGTAACCTTGGCGATAACACTCATGGCCTCAAGTTCATTGATCTTACGCTTGAGCTCATCTTTAACTGGAATTTGTACACGTCGGGATGTTTTCTTGCACTGCTTTGGCATTTGGATCCATGTCAATGTGATAGGTAACCAAGATCAGAGAATACTTCGTGGCATTCGTGCAGGACCTGTTCTTGATTAAGCGGTGGTGGATAACTGCTGGGGTTTACTTGCATGAGATACTCTTGATTGAAGTAAAAGAGCTGTAAAGCTTAGGATAGTCTTCCAGAAAGTAGTGACGTAGACGCGTGCTCAACAATTTCGAAATGAACTTTCTTAGTTAAGCCATTGACTGTGTAGTAGAGTTTCGTACTGCCTACTGGGTGTATCACAAACTGATCATAGAGCTTGAGTTTGGTGTCAGATTGGTCGGGTATTGTGCTGGTGATTCTCTTGTAGTCTCTGAGAGTTAGGTTACCTTCCTTGAAATCATACTGTTTCTTGTCCCTTTTGGGTGTGACGAGCGTGAAGATGCTCTCGTCACTGCTTAGCTCATCAGGAGGTTGGTCTTGTTGCAGCTGGTTTACTCGCTGATGTTTCCCGGGCTTCTTTCTTTCAGGTTTAGACTTCTTACTGTCTTGTTTAGAGGTGAACTGACAAACTTCAGCCAGGTGATTTTTTTTCTTGCATTTTGAGCACGTTTTGCCATAAGCGGGACAATTTCCTGCTGCATGAGTGTCACCGCAATATTTGCACGGGGGCGTAGGACGTGGATTTGTTCGTGGGTTCTCGCGTGGACCACGTTTCTTCTCTTCGTGAGTGAAGTGATTAGTACCAGATTGCTCCATTTTGTGTCGCTGACTAGCTCCCATTTCGTTGGTTCCACAAATGTCAATAGCCTTTTGTAGGGTTAGCGTAGATTCTCGAAGAAGGCGTTCGCGGTCGCCATGGTCAGGGGCCTGCGGAGCATTTCGTCCTCAAACGTACCGAAATCACATGTGGTGGCGAGTTTACGAAGCGCTGTCAAGAATTGATTGAAGCTTTCGTCAACTGTCTCGGAGCGAGAGTTGAACCGAAGCGTTTGTAAATCTTATTTCGCTTCGGAATGAAGTATTCACTGAGCTTCGTAAGGATAACATCGACATCAATTGTATTTCCTCATCTGTCGAGGGACGATTTCTGCATACGTGGAGACATACCCATTATCGATAACAAAGTGCCGACGCAATCTTCTTATCCTTATCAGCCAGTTTCGTAGGGGTAGCTTAATTCTGCCAACTGTGTCTGAAGAACTCCCAGTTGCTTACTAGATCACTCGTCATGTCCATCTTGGACGGTGGAGGAATTAAGAAATGAAATTTCTGGCGATTGAGTCGCTACGAATTAGCCTGAAATTAAATATTTCTGCGGCACGGAAGCAGCAGGCTATGGGCCTGGGTCCTTTAATGTAGTTGCATCATGGGCAATGGCGTGTGAGTATTTAAGCTTGTAATTGCACGTGGGCAATCATTCTAGGCCGACATCACTCACTATAATTTGTTGTTGTTGTTCTGGTTGTTTCGCCTCGTAGGATGGGCTGCAGAGTCTACCCAGATTTCCTGTCACTTTTTTTCGCTACGAGTTTTTTTGTTTTCGGTAGGTTTTTTTTCTGGCCACCGTCTAACCACGATGTCTTGTTAGTGGTGCTCTCATTACTTTTCTTGCTGTTATTAGAAGAATTTAGAAGACGGTGTTTAGCTTTATATGGCCTTTATATACTTATTTACTGTACTCTGGTGCTCGGCCAAGACATGCAAAATAAACCAAAATGGTTCATTATGTGCTTTGTCTGTTGCGTAGTGAAGCTGAAATTTGCGACATGTTTGCGTCGTTTACGCCTGGTTTCGGTAAGCGAGTCAAACTTCGGCTGAAAGGCGAGCTTGCGTTGAACAAGGTATTTACAGACTTCTTGAGCGATACCTGTAGTACTTGTCGTTTTTTTTTTCTTTGTTCTTTCAGCGCAGTACGGCTGAGAATCCCGCTTCAAAAAACCATGTTATGTTCTCATGCGACTGACTCACTCGAGCACATGGTGAGACAACAAGTTTATTATATTCGTGTCCCGAATGCAGGTCATGTGACATATGCATTATATAACACACACTAAGTAAGCCGAACATTAGGTTACACCAGGTGTGGTTAACACATGTGTAAATGAATTATTATCTGTTGTATTTCAAATCGATATCATTTGACCTTTGTTTGCTGATGTATAGGATTATAAGCTAATGCAATAACTTCCTGGTTGTATAAATACATAAACATTCTTGCAAGGAAGACAAGTTGCACCACCCAAATTTAAGTTATTGTTTAGCAGTGACTACTGCTACATACTCAGCTTCACGTGTAGACAGTGTAACAATTGTTTGATTTTTGCTTTTCCATGAGATTATTTCACAACTTGAACACTTAAGAGTGTGTCCATGAGAAAACCAGGCAGAACCAGGCAGGAGGTGATACAGCTCAAATCACCAATTTTGCTCAAACTTGGCATGAATGTTGGGTTTGGTGAGCAAATGATTATGCCAAGAACTTAGGTTAAAATATTTTATTCTCTTCAAGTTAGGGGGACCCCTCCAATAATGGCCCTTTGCCACTAATTTATGCATATTTAATTAGTTGTCTTTGATTTAGCACTTCTACAACAAAAAAGGCCATGTGAAAATGAAATCCACTGGATCATGTTCTACTATTATTAGTCTCAAAGCACAGATATTCATTTGAACCAGACAATTCGATTTCTCTCTGTGGCTCTATCTTAAGAAAGGTACATATTTTGTAGTGTTGTGAATAGCCTTTAAGTAATGGCAAATATCTGCACTGTGCAACAGCAAATACGCATTATTCTAACATGGATAGTGAGAGCAATCACTAAAGTTCTCAAAAGAGCCATAAAATGTTTGGGGACCTCACCATTTTTTCTGTGCTGGCATACTCTTTACATAGGATTTCACGATTTTTGGCCATTTAATGGACATTCACTAGAACACGGAAGCTATTTTTTGTGTTAACCTAACTTGAAATCAACAAGAAATATCTACCTAAGTATTTTCCTATCAATATCCAGTATAAATTCGGCGAAAAGAAGCACTTGAGACATTTCTGTCAAATATTTTCAGAGCTACTTCTCACGGTTATCGATAAAACGCGGCAGAAGAAGATTCAACGTAGAAGCTCCTTACACTTAGGTTTCCAGGCGTAAAGTACAATGGAAACATGAAATACCTACTACATACATGTCACTTGGATGTAATTTTTGTGACTCTTGCTGATTCTTGGACCGCGAAATGTCCAGTTTTGTTGCATCTGTTTCGGCGACGGTTGCTTCGACCCGAGGTTTAAAGAGAATGTCCTTTGCCATCCCGCTTTCGTCATCAGAGATATCAACATTTGTCGAAACAGCTACTCACAAGGCCGTTAAAAATCCAGGAAGAGCTATCACTGCTGTGAGTGTTATAGGATACAAATTTCTTACAAAACACACCACAAAACATTCCGCCATCTTTGTCGATATTAAGCGGTACAATTCGTGAAACCATACATGACGAAGTTATCGGATTACAAGGCGTAACCGCTGAGTTTTCAATGTCTAAGTAGACCTGGCGGAGTGTTTTGTGTTGGGATTTAAAAAGCAAACTGTATGTTAAAGTGATCACTCTCCCTGGATTTTAAACGGCCTTTTGAGTAGTTTTTTCGACAGCTGTTGATATCTCTGATGAAGGCGGGATGGCAATGGATATTCTCTTTAAACTTCGGGTCGAAGCAACGGAACAGATGGCACAAAACTGCATGGACATTTCTTCAATCCAAGAATCAAAGAGAGCGCAAAATCGCGTCCAAGTGACATGTGTAATCGCTGTATGTAGTAGGTGTTTCTTGTTTCAATTTTATTTTACGCCTGAAAACCCAAGTTGAGGGAGCTTATGCGTTGAATCTTCTTCTTCCGCATTTTTTCGATATCGAGAGAATGTCACAAATGTACTTCAGTCTCAAGTGCTCTTTTTCGCCGAATTTATACTGCATATTGATAGGAAAATACTAAGGTAGATATTTCTTGCTAGTTTCGTGTTAGGTTAAGACAGAAAAATGGTTTTTGTGTTTTAGTGAATGCTCATAAAGTGGCCAAAATTCGTGAAGTCCTATTTAAACAGTATGCCAGCACATAAAAAATGTTGAGGTCCCCAAACATTTTATGGCTTTTTTGAGAACTTTAGTGATTGCTCTCACTATCCATGTTAGAATAATGCATATTTGCTGTTGCCCAGTGCAGATATTGGCCATTAATTAAAGGCTATTCACAACACTACAAAATATGCACCTTACTTAAGATGGAGCCGCAGAGTGAAATCAAGTTGTCTGGTTCAAATGAATATCTGTGCTTTGAGACTAATAATAGTAGAACATGATCCAGTTTATTTCATTTTCACACGGCCTTTCTTGTTATAGAAATGCTAAATCAAAGACAGCTAATTAAATATGCATGAATTAGTGACAAAGGGCCATTTTTGGAGGTAGTCCCCCTAACTTGAAGGGAATATAATATTTTAACCTAAGTTTTTGCCATAATCATTTACTCACCAAACCCAACATTTAGGCCAAGTTTGAGCAAAATCGGTGATTTGAGCTGTATCACCTCCTGCCTGGTTTTCTCATGGACACACTCTTAATGACTGATACTACACCTATCATTACAAATAGTCAATCTTAACCCTCCGACGTACAAGCTCTCACGGAACTCTCACGTGGCCAAAGTTGAAGTTGTCAAACTGCAACATACGTATACTTGAGTAATCATGCTCAATACAAGAAAGTCTAAAAAAAGCTGGTGATCTTTACGGCTAATAGTTGATATTTTGGCGTTTTTTACTGCTAACAGTTAGTTTATTTCCTCATGGTTAGGGGACATCATGCAAATTAATCACCATTGCTTTACAAGAGAAAAAAATAATTTCTAGCGTTTCTTAATTATTAAATATATATTTATATTACTGTAGAACATATTTAAGGTCTTAGGATCATTCCGGGATGAAAAAATGTATTATTATAATAATTGCATACTACACTATACCTTACCACTACAGTAAAACACGACGCAAAAGTGTCATGACAAGAGATCTTGAGACTTTCACGTTCGTGGCTACGGTTAACCCTATTTAGACCTTTTTTACAATTGTCATTTCCGTCTTTGCTATATCTCTGTCATTATCTATGTTGTCATGGTAATCAAAATCACAAAGGTCTTGTTCTCAGTGACATCGTAAGCATCATCGTCTTTACAACTGTCAACGTCATGATAATGACACACCTTATCATTGTATTTTATGGCAGCCCCGTCATTACTTTTTGGCAATCAATCATCGTCATGCAATCTGCTAGGCCACTTATTTCTGTTATTTTAAGCCAACAGTTCTGTGCGACTTTGAAGAATAAAAGTGCAAGAAAAATGTGATTATTTCTTGCAACTCGAGGAATTCAGCCCGATTTCCAATCCACAGAATATTTGTCGTACTTCTCACGTTCGTGGTTCTGGCTAATTGCTTAATGTACTGATATTTATCGAGCTAAACCCTCGGACGTAGAAACTACTCATACCCCTGCCGTCGTACAAGGGGTGGAGGGATGGATGGACCAAGCCCCCCGGGTTATAGTTCTGTTAAGGGGCAAAGCTAAACAAACTTACATCGACTAGATAGCAGTGCACTTGATTTACAAAATGATACAATTTTCATTGGTTATGGCGACCCTTAGAGTAAATCTCCTCTTCAGAACTTTGAAAAAAACTTATGGGGGAGCGGGGGGGGGGGGGGGGGGGAGGCGGGGTGGCGGAAACCACGGAAACCACCCCTTATACATCCAAGGGTTAAGGTGGAATGGTAATGGTAACATAAAAGGGACCAGACAGATTGTTTAAATATGGTGAAAAAAAAAAATCAATTGTGCGCGATTTCGCTCGTAAAGAGAAATATATTTTGAAGGTTTTACTCAAAATGATTGCTATGGAAACCGGCCACAGCCTTTTGAGGTAGTGTTTTATAGTATTGACGCCAACACTTCCTGCTCTCTTATTTATATAATATAATCACGACACTGTTGGTCTTTGATTAGCCCAAGTTTCAGAAATTCTACTTAAGTACCTTGCAAAGTAGAAATAATGGCTTGAAGTCAGTCGTGCAAAAGTAAACTTCTAAAAAGAAATGCACTTTAAGTTTCTTACACGAAGGATTAAGCATTTAACAGCCCACAAATAGTGGGCGGGGAGTGCAGATTGTATCTCGGGGAACGGGGTGCCTTGGTTGTTCTTTTTTGTAAAAAGTAACCACAGTGTAGGAAATATTCGTTTTTATAAGAGAAATAAATGAGCCTGTGATAGCAATTCGAGGCAAAGCTTTTCACAAGTAATTATACGAAGCGAGTTGCTTTTTCTACATAGTTTCGTTTATGTATGTTAAAACTAATGGATATTTTTCATCACGTTGTTATAGTAAAACAGCCGTTGCTATGGCCGTTGCGACGTAAAAAACATTATACCACTGTATACTTTTCTTAAATTTCACACTCATCTAGAGGAAAATTCGGCAAGATCGTTTTAAAATGCTTTTGACAAGTGTTCAAGGATCTTAAATCTTGTATTTTCAAGAAATTGATTTTTTTTATGAACGTCGCCAAATTTAAGGCTACCATTCCACCTTAAAACTATTCGAGGGTTGCTGTTTTCGGTCACTAGATCATTTCGCAAATAAACCCTCTGCCAAGAGAACAGTTATTGTCATGCCATTCTCCATTATACTGGTTATGTCCATTCATTATTCCTCCACAATCCTGCCCTCCACCATGATCATTTGGCTGACCAGGCCGCCAATTGGTGTACCCACTCAATGTAGCTCCGCTAGTCCACTTCCAGATACCTTCAGTTTCAGAATCCGTTAGTCCAATCCAGAAATCCACCTTTCCTATTAAAAATTCCCTTTGAATGAAATTGTCTTCGTCGACGGATCCGATGTTCACCAATTGAGCATTGTTGGTGTTGCAAATCGTTTTGGCGTCGGTCCAGTTTTTGTTTTCTTTGAGAAGTTTGTAGCATGACCTGTTAAAAGCGGTCCATGACGGTGGACACTGGGAAACAACTAATAAAAAAAAGACCGATTTATACGATACTATTATATGATACTAAAGTTGCAGCTAGGACTATTGATAATATGTTGTTTTTTTTCGTTTAACAAGATTAAAATTTGAGCACAATTATAAAGAAAATCCTAGATTATATTGCCAGTTTTCATGTGAAGTCACAATTTTCCAAAATTGAAACTAATCCTACTGAAAATTTAGTTTTATCGTTTGTAAGACTCTCCACTAAGTTCTTCAGTGCTCTAAAGCAAGTATTCATAGCGTGTGTCGGAGCTCTAGAGTAATAAATTTTCGTTTCAATAGCAAAACTCAATGACAGATGTTTCTGTGACTTTACGGCCGCCATGATTGTGACCCTCGGAGGGGCACCAACATGGCGTATCCATACCAACCTCTATAAATTTGGGTGAAACGTACATTTCTCCAAATAACACGCGAATGAAAAACGTATAGACCTCGATCGTGGCGAGGTTGTTCATGTAACAATCATCTATCATATGCTTGATTCTTGAGTTAATTTACTGGATGGTTTTGCAAAAATAGCTGTCATTGAGTTCAGTTAGTTTTGACTTATTACAATGTTAGAGATTCTCGTTAAAAAAAAAATCACCCTTGCCTGCCTAGTCACGTTTTCATATTCTTGCCATAATATTGTATGCCCCAGTAATTTCCAATCAGTTACTATTAATATGTAAATTCTCAGCTCCGACTATAGCATTTCTAGCTTTTTGATTGGCTAAAAAACTCCGACTATGAGCCGATATTCGGAGTTTTACGTCATATGGAAAATAGTGCGCCAAGTTTAAACATTTTCCGCACGAAGTTTTCAACTTCAGCCCTCTATAATGGCCGAAATAAAAATCGGCGGGAAAACCCGGTTTGAGAATTTACTAAAACAATTATTCCATTCGCCCTTGTTGGATATGAAGTGATTATAACCAACTCGCGCTACGCGCTCGTTGGTTATTTTATCACTTCATATCCAACTCGGGCTCCTAGAATAATTGTTATTTATACATTAGCTTTAAAATTTCACGCAGTGATTTTGATTATTTTGACTTGAACTTTACGGTAAAGTAGTTTAATCTTGTTCACAAACATTTCTTGTTGGTGACAAAAAATAATGCTGGCTACTGGGTCTATAATCATTTTCACTTACCCAATTGACATTTATCTCCATAATATCCCTCCGGACAAACGCAACGATATCCTTCGGCACCAAAACCTTCCTGACACGTAGAATTTGAGACGCAGGGGTTACTTTCGCAATAGGTCTGTAATTTAGAACATTTTATGCTAATAAATATCCATGCAACATGTATGCAGAACGTTTTCAAAAGAAATGCCAAAATCAAAAACAACGCCAGCTGTCTCGGTAAGACCAACTCGTGATTCATTTTTCACTTCCCGATAGCATATGCAAAATGAACACGTGCTGAGAGGAGAGTGTTTTCACAGCTTTTTGTACTTCTCCCAAACTTCCAGGAGTGTTTCTCTAACAGGTCAGATACAGGGTGAACATTTGTTTTAAATTAATTCTTTTAGAAAATACCACGACGAAAAAATATATAAATTAATAAATAAATAAATAAATAAATTGTTTACTTTGATCATCAAAATGTATATTCTTTTTGCTCGCGCCATCATTACGTCAACAGCTCATGCTAGTTCTGTATTGCTATCGAATTATAGAAACACGATTTTTAGGCAATAAGTGCGCGTGTTTTCTGTGGGATATTTCCTTAAGGTATCAGTGTACCCCAAAAATTCCTTTTTCAGATAGTTCTTATTGCAGTCTTTCATTTTAAAAAAAAATTGTATGAAAAGAGATTGATTCTAAGAAAAGTTATTAACGAAAACGTCTCTGTCATGAATTATCTCTAATTGATAACTGTCAACACGTTATCACGAGAAGTGAACCTACATTAAAAGATCACGCGACAGACGCGGTGTCGTGCGATTTTCACACGTTTCTGTTCGTGTTTTAAAATTGGTCGTCGACGTGCTGCTTCGAGTGTTTTGCTTTTGTAGATTCAAGATTTAAAAGCTTATGGTATATTTATTCCATGTCGCCGAGGAAAAAACGCAAAGTCCGTGTCCTTTAAAGTGCGAAGAAACCTTCAAAGAGGAAAAAGCTTTCGAATTCATTCGATAAGGATCGAGCTGATGTGTTAGCTGCTAGTGACCAAGGTTCCAACTTTGAGTACGAGAAGTTGATTGCTCTAGACGAGGAAGAACAAAGTCGATGGGAGAACGAGACCATTAGTGCTAGCCAGTCGAAAACTGAAATTATTTCCTGACTAACCTTGCTGCGTGAGCGGCGGAATCAGATCTTGCAAAGGGCATTTCCCGCCATGAGCAACGTTTGAGCCCGCTTGGTAATTGATATGAGCTCTATTGTTAAAGTAAAACGAGCCTTTCACTTGGTCGATTAAGGTGTGATTAATTTATACACGTTTTATGTAACTATCTCATTACACCGTTCTGAGAACGCCCCAATGTATATTTTCCTTCATATCTTGAAACGAGAATTTCAGCGAGTAAAGCGCACATTTAGAGTTCGTTTCCGGCGAGTTTTGGAAGAATTTGGAGAGAACGTTGCCCGATAATCAGGCGAAAAAAAAAACCGTATCGGAGAACGTTTATTTTTTTTTTTTTTTTGCTTCTTTCAAAAGTTATGACTATTTTAGTGAAGAGAATGCATGTTTTATCAACTCTCAAATTTCAACTGCGCGTCAAAAACAAACCAAACGAACTTCGGAGTACCTTAATTTGTTTTTATGTTAATCAATATACCTTCGTAATGTACAATTCTATTTCGACACCAGTCCTACTCACTAGTGAGTCACGTGAGATATGTGCGAGTAACCCGAGCGATCAGTTGCGCGCGTAATTCCAGAGCGCTCGGTCCCGTCTTTTGAAGTTCGTGATTATGGCGAATACAAATGAGCAAACACTTTCTTCTGAGTTAGAGGATGCCCTCTTACACGATGACCATGACCCTAAAGAGAAGACCCCAACTACTGCCCACCAGGATACCATGTTCAGCATGTTTCGGAACGTAAACAAAACCCTCGAAGCGATGGCAGACTCGATTCTCAACATGAACCAGTCGCTCAAGCGGCTTCATCCCAGCAACACAGACGATCAACTCGACTCTAAACGGCGAAAATACAGTGCCAAAGACGTAATGAGTGCTTCTGATGGTTCAGATGAAGATGGAAATGACTCGGACGCGGAACTTCAGGGCCTTTGTGGCGCAGAAGCCGATAAAACTTCCAAAGACAAACCATGTGCTCGACTCGAGCAAAGCGACGGCGGCAATGACCTATTGTTGTCGGAAATCGCAGAAGACCTTCTCAATGCAGACGAATCAGGTCCGGCTGCCGAGAAACAACTGGCTGACTTTATTAACAACCTGTGGTCTAAGAAATTGCCCGACTCAAAACTTAAGGATAAGTCGGCGAAATATTTACGCCCGGCGAACTGCGAGACTCTCGCGACACCGCGGGTTAACTCTGAGATTTGGGAAAAACTGAGCCACTCAGTAAAGCAACAGGACCTCAGGTCCAGCTCAACCCAGAAAACGGTTGGTACCGCTGGTGCTGTACTGTGCAAATCCATTGAGATGCTGCTAGAAATGAAGAATTCGAAGCAGCCGAAGTCAGACTCTGACATTCAACAACTTCTAAAATTGAACACAGATGCTGTCGCTCTCCTAGGGCACGCACATGTCGACCTGTCCCACCTTCGCAGGGAGTCGATCAAACCGCATCTAAATAAAGATTATGCAGGCCTGTGTGCTTCGCATGTTCCAGTAACAGCTCTGCTGTTTGGAAACGACCTGCAAACCCAGCTCAATAATATACGAGCATCCAACAGGGTAAGCACCACAGCAGTTGGGAGTCGCCCCAAAAACGTGAAAGGACACCCTTTACGAAACTACCAAAAATTTGACCGGCGAAGCAAGCCTTTTTTATCGAAAGGTCGTCAGTCGTCAACTCGAAGCCACCCCAAAAACCGTTCTTCCGATCGCAGGACCAGGGGAAGAAGCAGCAATGATTTCTGCTGACACACTTGATAACTTAGAGGTAAATAATCTTTTGTTGTTTGAGACCCATATGAAACATTATTTTGCTAATAAGGTGTAAAGCTTCAAGGGAGGCCAACTGGCACATTTCTTTGACAAATGGAAGGATATAACTTCTGACTCAGAAGTCCTTAATTGTGTCAAGGGTCAGTTTATTGATTTTTCCACACAGCCCACAAGGAACTTGGGCCCAAAAAGGAAAACATTCAACATCAGTGACTCACTGGTTATAGAAGCTGAAATTCAAAAATTGCTTGACAAAGGTGTCATTGTACCTACCCAACATGAAAGTGGGGAATATATTTCCCCAATTTTTGTGGCAAATAAAAAAGATGGATCATATCGAATGATCTTAAATTTGAAACGCTTAAACCAGCATGTTGAATATCAACATTTCAAAATGGACTCAGTCTGGACAGCAATTAGGCTTATTACCCAAAATTGCTACATGGCGTCAATTGATTTGAAGGACGCTTATTACTCAGTCCCTATTGCAAAGCCACACCAAAAATACCTCAAATTTGAATGGAACAACATGTTATACAAGTTTACATGTTTCCTCAATGGTCTGGCTTTCTGTCCCAGAAAATTTACCAAGCTAATGAAACCAGTATTTGCCACCCTGCGACAGCTTGGTCACTTGTCTTCAGGTTATATAGATGACTCTTGGTTAATGGGGCCAGTCTGGGATGATTGTGCAAAAAATGTTGTTGACACAGTCAAACTATTAGATACTTTAGGCTTTGTAGTACACCCTGAAAAGTCTGTGTTCATTCCAACTCAGAAGCGATATTTCTAGGGTTTATTTTAGACTCAGTTTCCATGATGGTTTACCTTACCCCTGAGAAGGCTCTTAAGCTAAAACAGGCAGCTACGGGCCTGTTTAATTGCAAAAACCCTACTATTAGAGAAGTAGCCAAGGTCCTGGGGCTTATTGTGTCAAGTTTTCCTGGTGTTGCCTATGGACCCCTCCACTACCGTTATTTAGAACAAGACAAAACCACTGCTCTTAAAACTAGCAAATGGAACTTTGATGCCAAAATGTGTCTATCCAGCCAAGCTAGGGAAGAGCTTATGTGGTGGATTGACTCAATCGAGTCTGCATTCAAAAACGGTTCTTGCAAAGTCCGGAATAGATACCTCGGTCTTTAAAGGACATAGCACCAGGGCAGCTTCTACATCTGCAGCTGCAGTGTGCAAGGTTCCTCTATCTACTATCATGGACAATGCTGGCTGGTCAAATGCCACAACCTTTGAAAAATTCTACAAGAAACCCATTGTCCCAGCAAGTAAAGCTTATGGACAGCTCCTGCTGGACAACTTCCACTCATAGGATTGTAACAGTTTTTTCCCTTGTAAAACAGTACTTATTATCAGATGTTGTGTTGGCGTACTGCCTCCCATGGGCAGATTTCCTCAGATAGGCAGCAGTTTACTGTTTTCTGCCTTTCTTTATGTGCACTCTGCACAATAGACTTACAAGCCATTTACTGTAGCTGCTGTTTGCACCAATATTTTGGCAATTAAAGCTGTTTCTGTTTGTTTTTTCCGCTCACGTGACTCACTAGTGAGCAGGACTGGTGTCGAAATAGAATTTATAAGTTAAACGATACTTACCTGTAAGTTGAAGTTTGACTGTAATTCTATGAGATACCAGTCATGAACTAGGGAGTCACGTGCCCTACCCTTTCACTGGGTTTCGTGTAGAATACTCTTCTACTCATTTCCCCACCCATTATTGTTTGCAATCACTCGCTGTCTTTAAAGACTGATCGCTTGGGCTACTCGCACATATCTCACGTGACTCCCTAGTTCATGACTGGGATCTCATAGAATTACAGTCAAACTTCAACTTACAGGTAAGTCTCGTTTAACTTATAAATTATTTGCTGGGGTTTGCGTCAAACGTCCTAACGTAAAGCGGCACCAAAGCGGATGATTGTCATTTGGGGTACACTGATACCTCAATGTAAGTCTAGTCTTTGGTACTGGCTGCAGTTACCCCCTCTTTTCCTTCATAGATCACTTCCTTTACTGGTTACTCTATTTTAACAAATAAAGCCAGAAAGAAGCCACGCGCCTTTTCACCTCTCTTAACACCGGGCGTTTCTTCGAATGAGGATGGCAAGGCCTATTCCACCCTAAGGAACGGTATCAGCTGCAAAAAGTTTACCCAGGAGACTATTGACTACGTTTTCTTGATCCTAAATTCCCTAACATTGTTTCTGATATTGCTGATAGTTGAAAGCAAATCAACATTTCAAAAGGTTTTGGAAGCGGATAGTTTTCAATGAGCCTTCTTTCATAGAGTCATAGCTACAATATTTAAATGATGGGGCGCGGGGCCAATAAATTGTTCCTCTACTCACCAAAATTCGGCTATAAATATAACCATCTCTTGCTGCAAACTCATTGGAAGGGGCTTGTAAATGATGCTTTTCGTTTACTTCACACAAGAATGATCCATCCTCCAGAGGGCCGTAGTTGTAAGACACACATTTTCTCTCCAGGTAGCAACGTATCTTGCAAATTTCCTGGTTAGCCACTCGGTAACTTTGGACGACATTATTGATAAGAACCATGTCCTTAATTTCCTCTTTGAATTGGATAATGCGACAATCATCTGCGAAAGTCATATAAACCTTACTGTTACTTACAGTTGTAATAAAAACAAAGCTAATCACCCAGGCAGTCAAAAAGGCGGTGGGCAACTTTGGATCACCATTTAGGCGTTGCAGTTCACCGCCGACGTTCTGAAGATTCCATACTCACAGCGCAGCAATGGTTATTTGACGTGTCATGTGTTTCATTGTGCTTTAAAGTAGCTAGCTGGATAGTTTTCAAGATGATCAACATTATGATGCAGGTGTTTTTGTTAAGTTAGACAACGTCTTTATTTAGTCAATGTCAATGTTTCTCGTCCATTTGTAATAAAGTCACTTGTATTGCAAGTCAAAACTTCGATATTGTAAACTACAATAAAAGGAAAACATATGCATTATACCAGAAAGTTATCTACTATACTTGTACATCTAAAGGTTAGGATATTTTAAAAATCGTTGTTTTTAATTGGTCGGTTGCGAAACTTTAACGTTAAAATTAAAGTTCTCAATATAATATCACCCAATTTTACCAACAAATTGCTTGCTACACAAAATGAAAAAAAGTATTTCCCCCTTCAGTCTCTTTTGTCCCTCTGAGTGTCAGACCATGTTGCATTTGGTTATACACTTTACGAAGGCAGCTTCATTTTGGAATAGGTTCCGGTAGTGGTACGGTATTCAATCCCTCTTGTAACATGAAACTGCTTCGATCTGTCAGAATTACGCAGGTTCTGTCCTGTATTATCCGATGTCACAGCTGCTGTTTAGCCCTCAGCCATCGCATCATTTTGGGTAAATATTTCTTATATGTTAACCCTTTAATTATCAGAACGTACCGAATCGATGATTTGTCTTGATGATTGATTTTTTTGCGAAAAAATCGATCTATGATCACTTCTAATAAAGATAAGGGGCTCAACAACAAATGAAATTTGGAATCGGAAACCGAAAAACACAAGTTAATACCAATAATTTAAGTACTTAAAAGTGTGACACTTTCCAACATTTCCACAAAAGACCTGATGCCTTTGAAGTCAAAGACCGATTTATCAGTACGTTCGTTTCTAACATAGTTACTTCGCAGAACTCTACTCCATACACTCAGCACTACATTCGTCGTCATTCATTTCATCCAAGTCCGGCGAAACGATTGTGTGCATCGTAGGCAAA